>DWME01007483.1:0-12584 GCA_018244795.1 Parelbella ahira ahira
TGTGCGCGCGCACCTTGTTGGGCTTCTCGAAGCGGTGCGCGCACACGGCGCACAGGTAGCCGTAGCGCCGGCCCGTGTGCGCGTTGTGCCTGTGGATCTGCAGCAGCTTGCGCGACTGCAGCCGCTTCGGGCACAGCTCGCACTGCACGACGATACAGGACTTCAATACATATGGCATAATAAATAGCTTCATTATACAGCGCTCAAGTGGCTGAATTATACCCGGTTTGATTACGACAAGAGTTCTTTAAGGACGTGAGAAAGGCTCTCGTTTAACACTGGAACTACCGCTACTACTGAAACGCAACTACCGCCCCCGTGCTATTGCGCACGTCGTAGGACGAAGTATGGCAGGCTTGTTAGGATAGAGATTTCTGGCTCTCGCTGCTCTCCACCTAACCTGTAGAGGACCTGGCGTGATGATTTTAATAATAATAACACGAAAAATCAGGTCGAAATCAGGTAAAATTAGCTTAAGCTCAAGAGCATACAAAAAACTACATCATTCAGCTAACTCGCCAGAACATTATGAAGAAGGTCTTTTTCACCTGGAAATTCTTCTCAGGCAGGTGTATAGCAATGTGCTGCACCAGGTTGGACCTTCGGTGGAAGGTGGCTCCGCAGTGGTCACATATGTACGGCCTCTCACCCGTATGACGTCTTTCATGTATCTGGAGTCAGTGATATTATATACGACATTACAACTTTCTATTCCCGGCCCTGGTGCTCTAGTAATTCCAAGCGCAACTACTGAAGTCCTGAATTGGACCCCCGGGTTGAACCTGGGGAACCATATAAGGTTTTGTCCAACCTGCAGCTCCCAGTGGTAGCTGTACAAGTAATGTGTGAGTACTGTATTTCTTTATCGGCCCTTTTGGGGCAATAAAGGTATGGTTAGAGGTACGGAATTTTTGTATTTAGGAAATAGATGCAAATTTATGCGAAATTTTTGATATATGTAAATGCAAATATCAAAAATTTGAATATTTTCCACGAAATAAACAATAAGTGTAAATGATTTTGATTTATAAAACCATCACTTGAACGCCACCGCCAAGGTTATGCTGATGAGGACGTTCACGATCACGAAAAGAAACGAAGATCCCAATTAGCTCGCAGCGCCATCCTTCGCTGAGCAGCGATACATCAGTGAATTTCCACTTATCTACAATCTAATAGCGATATAAGTACAGTCAATGTTGAATAGAATAGAATAACGTTTAAGTATAACGTACAATGTAAGAATAATGTACAATATTGCAACAAGTTGAAAACTTCCTCTCTCAGTGGGCGATATCTGATAAATTATCGATAGATCAGTTATCTCAGTCAGACATCTAAAGGTCACTTCTCAGCCAGCAAACAGCACGGAGTAGGGACGAGGAAAAACCGGTCTCCTCTTCTCTCACACAATAAGCTCACTCCCTGCACTGTTTCGGTCGTAGTATAGTACACTTCCATGTTTCACTAGATCCGTTTACGTCCTGTGGAATAGGTCGTGGGCCTGGGCCCACCACCTGGTCCCACTACCGGGCACAGATGCCAACTCTGAGTCACTTCTAGAAATTAATATAATATTTACTGTAAACAGCTTTTCCGGGCAGCACGTCTGCCGGGTCCTCTAGTTAAAAAATAAATGCGAAATTCATTTTTTTTTATCGTTATCATCATTAATGTTAAAAATGATGATAATGATAAGCTTGCTATTACTTTTTTTTATAAAGACATGATGTTATGTTGTGATAATGATCCTTTGAGCTGAACTATCTGTCTGTTTGGGTGTTTTTAATCACAATATTTTTTTTTTCTCAAATAGTCATGGCCAGGTCCACCCTCTGGTGCCCACTTATCGTTGAATTGAGGGGCATGTTGTTATTATTGATATATAATAAAAAGATATTTTTTATTTTTTTTATCAAATGGTAAAGTGAAGACTGATAATGTGATTGTGAGGTCAAGTTACTTTTGCTTGCAATAAAAAAAATAAGAAATGAATGGATGTTGTTTTTACTAACCTATTATTATATTATTATTTTTTTTATATTCATATTCGCAAAACATTCGCAGAAATTGTGTGCAAGCGAATGCGAATATGCTAAAATATACGAATATCAGTGAATGCGAATGCGAATATTCGTACATCACTATTGTATACATAACTCACAGTGAGTGCCTCCTTGGTGGCGGAGCTGTATTCACAGTAAGCACACTTGTGGATCTTCCCCAGGCCGTGGCGAGCCCTCTTGTGCTCCTGCAGCTGGTTGTTGTTGCGGCACCTCTTGCCACACGCCTGCACGAACAACAGATGGTTGTGGCTACAATATAGATGACATCTGACTAAAGTACTCTATGATTTCATTAATGCTAAATCTATAAGGCTTTGAATTATATACTCATTACTTTTTAATGGAAACTGCTCATCTCAATACTATATGTTTCATCATTATTGTTTATAAGCATTGTTAGTTTCCCAGAAATAAATAAATAAAATAGAGTACAGACTACAGAAGGTTCACTGGTAGAGAAAGCAAAATGGTATTAAATCTGCTTATGTTACAAACAATAAAGGATTAATAAATATGAATTTTGTTAATAATGGATTTGCACAATTTTTATTGTATAATATTTGATGAGCATTATGAGTGCCTAAAAGTGACTGCACAGATGGATGGAGTTTTCTTTTCATATATTTCCTTTCGTTGTCCTCTTTCTTTTGTCTTTTTCTTACCTTTATTTTTCTTTCTTTCTTTACAGTTTAATTTAAATTGGTGTTTATCAAATTTTTATCATTTACAGCTTTGTCCTAGTGAAGTTGCGATAAAGTGGATACTGTTAAATTATAAATTGTGTTATGTCAAGATGTTTTCTGTTTCTTGCCGCTAGAGGCGCTTATGTTGCTTGTATTATATGTGTTCCACGTTTCTTCGTTGTTCTGCTCTCTCTTGTTTTTTTTTTTTCAAGAATAAAAAGTTCATTTATTTGATAAGAATTCTTACTTCTTATCCATTAATAACAACCTATACCCAGTAGATACATTAACGAAATCAATTACCTCACAAACACAATAGTTGGTGTGAAAGCGCATATGAGCTTTGAATGTGGCCTTCATGCGGAACTCCTTGCTGCACCATGTGCATTTGTAAGATGATGCATTTGGTATATCCACTTTCTTCTTTTTAATTGATGGTGTTGTTTGTTTCTGTGGAAAAATTATAACTTATAATATTCTTATAATAAAACAGGTTTTCCTGTACAGATCTAAGAGTCAGAACACGGAGATAATGAATACAAGGCTGCTGCTGCTGTGAGCAACTGAGATCAGTATTTGATTGATGCGTAAGGTATAAAATTTGACCAGATTAAAAATAAATATTATCTGTACTCCATGCTCTCTGCTTATCCCGTAAGGGACTTGATGTGATGATATATACATATCTTACATACATACATATGTGCATATGTGTTAGGTGGGAGTTGGAAGAAACTGGCATAATGATAATAACAATATGCCATCAAACCAATATGGCCCAATTCTAACATCTAACAAAAATTATGGGAACATACTTTCAGCATCACTTGGGCTCACCACCTATTCAATGGTGAGATCTAAATATAACTGGTGCAATGTGGGAGTGTACTACACTCTTCTGCTTACCCTCATTGGGGATTACAGATGTAATGTTATATTTTACTTATTCACCTATCCTCCATCAACAGTTTATCAAGGATCACAGTCCATAGCTGAGCTTTGAATTATTTAATCAAATAACATGAAAAAATAGAATTGTATAATTCATATTACAAATCATATAACTCATGCATGCCTCGTTGGTCAAGTGGTTGCAAGCGGGACTGCCCATCGGGAGGTCCTGGGTTCAAATCACAACTGTCGGATTTTTCTAATTTAGAATTTCTAGTAGTAACTCAGAGTTTGGCTCTGTGCCCGATGTGGCAATAGGCTCACTCACTACCTATTCCATGGGTTGTAAACATAACTGTTAAAATGTGTGATGTTATCTTACATTATGTATATTATTCATATTCAAATTAGAAATACACGTAAAATATGGTAATCATTATTATAAATATAATGTCAATTCAGCCGCCTTACAGGATAGGCAGAACAATGTACATGTAAAATGTATTACCTGCTTTACTTTCTTCGACTTTACATCCTTCTCCACTTTAGTGTCCTGGTCATTTTGAAAGTCATCTCCGTACACATCACCAGTAAAATCATTACCATCATAAAACTCCTCTGTTTTCGGAATGGAAGTATTTTTAGCTGGTAGAACTGCTGGTATAGTGTGGGGATCTTCATGAGTAGTGGCAGGTGGTACATTATATTTTGGTTTCACATGCACTTCAGACACTATGGTCAGCAAGGATTTATGAGTTTTTCTGCTCACACGTCTGAACTTTAGAGCTGCTTCCAACGATTTCAAGCATTTCATGCAAATTTTCTGAGACAGGCCATCATTTAATTTTATCTGGAATTAAAGAAGAAATATTAACTATTTTATATTATACTATATTAATAGTAACTATTTTAAAAATAAATATATTTTAACTTCATTCAATTTTACTAGATGTTTGATTACTATGACTCACACAAGTGTGAGACATAATATAGTCTTCTATAGGGTAGAGACAAAGCAATTTCAGATGTATTGGTCACAAACCAATATCTCAGGTAACATACACTCAATCAGCTTTGTTTATTATGCAGAAGGATTCGGTCAGCTGCGATAAAAATTCTTATTCAACAGTGGGACGTAAAAAAGACAGTGACAAATCAAACGTAATAATTTTCAAAATTATCCCCCTATCACTATCTTACATGGACGTTTTATTACTTGTTTAACGGTTGATATTATATATTTGTGTACTTTTAATAGAAAAAACTCACATCTAAGCCGGTTATTAGCAACAGATCTTTCGATCGTTTTTTCTCCGATTCTTTATTACCGAACAACGCCTGTAAATCTTCAGTATTCATACAAGTCCGACAATGTTCCAATTCCAGTGTTTTCACACCTGTCTTATCTTCTTTAACAATTTGACAAGCTTTCCTACGACGAGTTATCATTCTGTTTATAAACACAACAGCTAACATTTTGATTAGCAATCGCTAAAACAACGTATCAAAGTAAATTAAATTACTGCTATTAACGAAAAATATAGAAAACATTGTCAACTTTGATCAGAACAATATTTGAATATAATGTGTAGATGAAATAAAATCATAGTGTGCACTGTTTATGTTGGGCATTACCTATTTACATTTGGTTTGACAATTTTGACATTAGTCTGTTGGTATGCATTGTGCGTTAAATGTAAGATTACAAAAATAGATATTTACTTTTATTTATATTTTTTCTAAACTAAATTGGTTTAAATAAACGTGTAATTACAAAATGTTTATTACAATACTGCAGATTACGGTAAGTAATGTGCAATTTATTGGCTAAAAGACCGCTGTCTAAGGCTGAATAGCATTAACTTTTTAAATTTCAATATCCTTTTTGTCTTGACAGTAGGTAGTTGCCTAAATTTGGCGTCCTACTATTGTGTATTAGAGATTTTCATATTAGTTTAATGACAAGGTGACATAAATGCACTAATATCACATGACACACACCATGCATCCTTGGAGCTGTTGTAGAATGTGTTTGACCTCCCAAAATCTGCATCCAATATTCCCGCTGCCCGAATACAGTGCAAAATATGCAGATGTAATTTTCAACGCCACTGGGATAAAGGTAGAATACAGTGAATATCATATCTAGACTCTCATGACTGGTACCTGTAGTAGGTACTTAACATTGAATACAACGAACCAAGTCAAATTATACATTTTTCAGATCATATTACACAAGTGTCGCAACTGAGTATATTAAGTAGAAACAGATAATGAAATATAAAGCCTTTATATATCAGTAGATACTATCACTAATCAACCGTTATCAGTCCCCATTAAATAGCGAAGGATGAATCATCATTGTAAATATAAATATTAAAAAAAGCTTAGTATAACAGTATTTTTCTAGCAACTAAATACTTAGTATCTATTAGACTCACCCAATATTCCATCAGACTTAGAACATAAATGTTGAAACTGGCAGTACCACACTCCTGTACCTATCCCTTAGAGAATATACGATTGTGGTGTTAAACAATCTGTTTATCTGTTCTCAGGTTGATATAAACGACACCTTGCCACAGGAAATATGCACTCCTTGCACATCCTTCATTAATGAATCATTTAAATTCAGAAGAAAATGTGAGTTGGCGCAACAGGCACTATTAGATAATAAGTGTGATATTAAGTTAGAGAAAACAAGCTTTAAAGTAGAGAATGAACACAATAAGATATGTATAGATATCTCAGATCTGCAAACTGAAGACGAGTTTAAGGATTTTGATGACAACATCACATTGGACACACTCCAGTACAGCTATGTGGATCATCCATTACAGAAAAAGATGTCTGAATCACGGACACAGATACAGGAGTTTGAAACTAAATTGGGTCTTAATCAAAAATCTATAGAAATAGTCTTTAACGGCAAGAGAAAGAACCTTAATTGTCCAGCCAGAAGAAAAACACTGAGGACCAAACAGGAGAAAGAGGAAAAGAAGGAGAAGGTAGAGAGAACAAAGGAGGAGATACAATGTGAATACTGTAATAAGGTTTTGACTTCAAAGTTGTCTTTACGAAACCATTACAAGATTCACACTGGATTCGATGTTGTTTGTGAGGTGAGACACATTTTCTCACTTGTTATGTGTGTATTGAAATAATCTGTATGATATCCATCAGTTCCCTATGATGATGATGATGATCCGGTTAAGGCTATAGACCGAGCTGCATGCTGCAAGCCAAGAATGGGCTTTAATAGCACTTATTAGGAGAAGCTGATGTCCAGCAGTTGACAGGGACAGGTTGATGATGATTTGATGGATTCATTGCTCTCTTTAAAAACATCAGTTTCAGAGATTTCAGTCTTCAACAACAGTAGATACCTAGACTATTTGGTCAAGGTATACAAGTTTTTTTTATCATTTGATAGGCTAGCATTTCGCTTTGATCCCACCTGTTGGTACTTACAGATCTGTCCTAAGATGGAGCACCCATACCTAGTAAGCCTCGGTCTCCCTGGGCAAGTGTTTCCACCGGCATTTCCATTGCATTTATGGATGTTTCAGCATTGTGGCAAGAAGTTCATCACAAGACGTCTCCTGCTCATGCACTGCAGAGCCAAGCACGGCTACGAGAAGACAGATAAGTGCTCCTACTGTGACTATAAGGCTTCCAATGCTGAGCAAGTTAAGGTGAGCTCTCTCTGCTTCACCATACACAGCATCATTAGGTCATCTTCCTTTAATTGAGTCATCTAACATCAAAGGCGGCAATATCCACAATGTTAAGTTTAGTATGAAATAACATAAATATGAGTATAATATTATTAATATATTACAAGAAATATGTATGCATTGGTAAGGACATTTTATGGCATGTTTTTAGGATCGGAAGTAAGATGGCTTTAATAAAAACAATATTCCAACAAAAGAAAACAATTTACAATTTTTATTAACTAATCTTGACATATGTTCCACAAGTTTGTTGCTATGGGACTTACACATATCCAATTTGGTATAGCAGATCCTTGAGAAAATTAATAAAAGAAAAGCTTAAAACTCGTCATAATTGGAAAAAGTATAAAAATCCGTATGATTATGCTCATTTCGCAGCCCTCAGGAAGCAGTAAGAATTGTAAACAGAATGTTACGAGTATAAATCTTACATTTCATTTTCGGAACAAAAGCTAAAAGTTGATCTAAATATTTCTGGTCATATATAAAGTCAAAAAAGAAAATACTTGTAATTATCCCCAACAAATGACATACATTAATGTATGTACTCATAAGTAATCAATCGGAAATTTGCTTTGCTTTTAATTCCTTTTTTGAAAAAAAAAATATTAATAAACCAGGCAATCAACATGATAACATTTCACATAATACTCCATTACAAGCATCTACTACTATCCATGATATGGATAGTAATACTGTGGATACTGTGACAAGGGAGTATATCCTTGATCTAATTAAAAGACTTGATATATCCAAGGGAGCTGGCTGTGACAATATTCCCCCAATATTTTCTGTGAGTCTGAGTCTTTAGCTTCACCTATTTCTCTAATTTTTAATAGAGGTTTTCGAGAAGATTATTTTCCTGACATTTGGAAAAAGGCGCATATAGTACCTATTCATAAAAAAGGTCTAAAATTTTCTATTGAAAATTATCGACCCATTTCAATACTTAATGTCCTTAGCAAGATATGTGAGAAAGTTGTTCATGCTTTTATATACCCAGTAGTAATGCCATGCCATCACTCCCACCCGAACAACATGAATTCATAAGAGGGCGATCTACGACAACCAATTTAGGAGATTTTGTTGATTATGTGTCACACAGGCGGCTCGCAGGCGGACGCCATCTACACAGACTTTGAAAAAGCATTTGACCGAGTTGACTTTTACGAAAGTTAAATGAGCTTGGCATTTACGGTAATCTATTAAGATGGATGGAATCATATTGACATAATCGATGTCAAGCTGTTGTCGTAGGATGTGCTCGTTCAGATTTCATAGAGGTTCCCTCGGGTGTACCACAGAGTTCAATTCTTGGACCCCTGTTGTACGCTTCTTACTTATATGATGTAGGTAAATGTTTCAAATATGCACATTTTCTGATGTACGCAGATGATACAAAGATTTACATGAACATAAAATCAATTGATGAATGTGCCATACTTCAGGGGGATCTAGACAGACTAAGCCGCTACTATGCTGAAAATCATATGGGTATAAATTTTAAAAATGTTTCATATGTTTTACTAGGAAGCGAAGTCCTATAATTTACAATTAAGCAATGAATAATGTCCAAATTGATATGGTAGATTCTGTTTTAGATCTTGGTGTCAAAATTAACGTTTTCAGAACACAGATAAAATCACAGGCAAAGCGTATAAAAGACTTGGTTTTGTATTACGAGTCAGTCGACCTTTTACTGATGTTGGTTGTTTACGGGTATTGTATGCGACATATGTAAGAAGCGTACTTGAATATTGTAGCATTGTTCGGAATCCTCAATATATAAATTCTATGCTAAAACTAGAGCGCATACAACCTAACTTCCTAAAGCATTTAAAACTTTCGTACTTCACATAATAACTTTTCAGATTATTATAAAATTTATAATCATCACAACCTTACACCTCTTCAAAGTAGACGTAGCTTAAGTGATATGTCATTTCTGCACGGCATTTGCAATGGTTATAGTGACTGTTTGTAGCTAGCTTCAAAAGCCCTTTATTTCTGCGTCCCGAAACTTCGAACCAGATATACAATATTATTCGCTACTAGTCACAAGTGTACTCAATATGCACGATACTCAGGCTGCAAACAACATATAATAAAAAATTCAACAGTATAGATATTTTTAATTGCAGGAAGCTTTCCTTTAAGCAAAAAGTAATAAAAATACTACATGAAACTGATATTTAGTCACATTTATAATATTAGTAGCATTTGAATGTAGGTTCGAGTCCAGTTGTCTCCAGTCCGACTATTTATCCCTTTTTTTAAGTTCCTTCTTTAATGAGAAAAACTATTATTGGGAGCCCTTTATCAACGCATCTATATCGAATTTTCACAACAATCAAAAAATACTGAGCTACGCTCGGTCATTCGGGTGCAAATTTAATTAAATAAATAGTTCCTTGAACAATACAATCGAAACGCCTGAATCAAGAAAACACGCCTAACACAATGTTAACCACACCACAGCAGCAGAGAAGTGAGTCTGAAGCTTTTCTTAAGGTGTCTTATGCCGTTGACCCTAATGGCTTTTGTGCTTCACCGGGTTTTAGTGGCGAGTCCGAGTGAGTACGCCTGAATTTAAGGAGAGTGGGGAGGGGTAGGAGTGAGGCCTGACACGGGCTGTACCCCCGGCTCCGCCCAGCGAGAGCGAGGGACCAGGCGCTGAACGTCTGATCCGTGGGCGTCTCCTATGAGACTTGCACCTAGGCACGGATCGACACGGCGCTTATCGAAGGGCGACGGAGTCCGAGGCTTGATTGCACCTACAAAAATTTATAATCGTGCAATGGACGTTTCTAACAGTATATTAACGACATTCTAGCATTTTTAAACCGTTTACATAAATGACTACAGCTAAAAGCTATTGCCGGCTTTGTTGCAAACTTTATATTTAATACTGATTTTCTTGTGGGATCTGACGTGTGTGACGACTAATGTATGTTCACAGAAACTATGTTCACAGATTAACAAAATGACGTTAATACTGCAATTTTCAGAAAAAGTGGATTCTGCCGCCTGTAATATTATAATATCACTCAGATAATATCAATAGACTCAGTTTTTATTCATCATCAGTTACAATTATAATTTTAGAAGAATTCTGAAACAACAGAGATATAATAATTGAAATATAAACAAAAAACTGTGTTTCATTTTGTAACCATGACCATTTTCCTGAACGAGTTATTCCAATACCTTACAGATCCACGAGCGCCTCCACACGGGGGAGAAGCCCTACGTATGCAAGGAGTGTGGAGCTGGTTTCCACCGCAAGAGCAGTTACCTGCAACACATAGCCATACATCTGCCCGAGAAGACAGTACCAGTCGGTATCACAATTGTGGATTCATTATAAAATATATGATTGTGTGCGTGTGCGGATGTATGTTGTGTGTTTCAACATTGGTTGTGATTGTAATTTGACAATAGTTATAACTCGGTTTGTCTCCCTGTGCACCCGGACAAGTACTTCATTAATCTGTTAATCATTATGTTATTGTTACGGACGATAGTATCTCGAAAGTTCGCTGTTCGTTATGTATTGCGTATACATAGGTATACCTATAAGACTGCTTACGACGGCAAGCGAAATTGAACCTTACGCTTAATATATTAAGTTCGATTATCACTCGACGCCCGGAGTTGAATAATACGGCAGGCGTGTGGACGGGCTCGCTTTCTGGAAGGTCATTAACCTTTCGCGATTTATCTAGAAGCCTCGACACACTATTTAGGCCGTGGGGGCGCAGCAGAGAGAGAGTACAGTTTTAGAAGCGATCAAGAGCGATTCAATAAGCGATTAAAGGAAGCAATTTCTGCGAACACCAGCGATATAGCAGAAAATGAATATAGTTTAAACTCTTTAAGCATCTTTACTCGTCATCCTATACAGTATATCGCATCGATCTCAACTGTCAATCTACGTACCTATACATAATAATGTTATAATGTTGTATAGAACCACTGCATCGGTCTTTACAGACCGATCCATCTTCAATGGGTGTTTCTGAATTACCTTTCTGTCTCAAAATCGATCCCTCATTACCGAGGGTCGCGATCACGTTCGAGGCCATCCAGCAACGTCGTCCAGGACTAGCGATCCTTAGCTCGCTGAAACGCTATGCTCATTGGTATATTTATGTTTTGGGCGACCTCATCGCTCGCCTTCGAGCCGGCTAAGTGGCACCGGCCTCTCCAGACTGCTCCGTTTGTGGACTACATATGGAATATTTTCTAGCATGTTTGTGTGACTAATATCGTGTTGTCGCCTGTCGGCGGTGTCGTCGCGCAGTGCGAGCAGTGCCCGGCGCGCTTCAAGTCGGTGACGCTGATGCGCATCCACGCGAGCCGGCACCGCGCGCCGCGGCACGCCTTCCGCTGCGCCGTGTGCGCGGGCAGCTTCGCGCGCCGCCGCAACGTGGCGCGCCACCTGCAGCGCGTGCACGCGCTGCCGCCCGACGCCGCGCACATCCAGCGCCTCGCGCTGCGCTGACGCACGCACGCACGCACACACCCGCACCCGAACGTCCCTTCGTCTCGAACACCGACTACTTTTATACATTTTGTAAAATTTTTAAGTATTATTAACTTTTGAAAAAAAATATTGTATGTATTGAAAGTTTCCCTTTTATTTCATTTTATGTTGTTAATTACACATTTTTTTAGTATCGAGAAATCCATGGTGAAGTTGACATGAATATTAAATTTAAATCGAAACTTCGTCGCCAAGTGACGAGCGATCGAATTACCTAGTTTCAAATGTGCTCAACGGATGGCACAGATCACGATTTCATATTATATTTAAGCAGACATTTTGCGGTAATGAAAACTGATGCCATAATAAATTCCATCGCAGTAATCTTTACCAGTCACGAGTAGGAATTATACATCACACACACATCTCATCATCGGCCTATCTCAGTCCACTGCTGGACATGGGCCTCCCCCGATGAGCGCCATCGCGCCCTGTCCTCCGCTTGTCGCATCCGGCATCTGCCTGCAGTCTTTCGCAGATCGTCATCCCACCGGGTCGCAGGGCGTCCTACACTACGTTTGCGGAGCCGCGGTCTCCACTCCAGAACTCGAAAAACTCGGAATTATACTGTAGCGGCGCGCTACCTACAGTAATATGAGCGCGCGCCTCACATGGAAAATGCTGAACACGCATAACACCACGAGCACAGAATATAGTAAAC
>DWME01007484.1:0-12583 GCA_018244795.1 Parelbella ahira ahira
CTACACGCGGCGCATATATTATACCATCACTAACAACACTAGCAGGCTTTGATAACTCCCAGTATGGTATACAACTCACAAAGGTTACAAAATCTAGTGTGCAAGGACGCTCCTCAGTAAGGAACTACACTAAAGATGCGAAAATTCAAGGTTTATCAGTAGAAGGTAAAATTGATCTTATTATCCTGGACTGCTAAATGTCAATAAAAATTGTTGAATGAAAGTTGAACGAAACAGTAATATTACCTTATAGTGCCTGACAACGAGCTGTAGGATGTGAAACAGCTGTTGAACGGAGTGGCCGTCCTCGACAATAATTTTCTTAGTCCAGTGGGTCAGCATGGTATTGCCATCCTCCATGCGTTGCGGCATCGCTGGCGTGAGGATCTCCAACGCTTGGCGCACCACCGAGCGTGCCTCCACAGCATGCGCTTTTAGCAGACTATGGAATACTAAAAGGGAAAAACAAAAATTAATTACATGTTATCAAATATTCATATTTAAGCACTTTCTGTTATTGATCTGCTGAACTTAATAACCGATTGACAAATTAAAGATGAAAATTGGTAACCTTATTGTTAGGCATTTCTATTTAAGGCGTATAACGTATGTTAAGGTACACGATCGACGTATGGTTGTCATCTTGTTATATTCAATTTACCTTGTAAAACTATACGCTTGTGTATAGCGAACTTCGCGATAATGTGACTTAGCAAGAGATGTCCATGATATCTGCAAAAGAAAAAACACTATACTATATCATTTCAACAAGCAAAGTTACAAACAAAAGGATAGCTCAGCATTAATCTAATTCTAAAGATATATTTCGGCCAAGGTTTCATATACACATTCCGAAATTGTGAAAAAACTAATAAAGAGAGAAACAGAACAGGAAATTTAGACTACACTGAAGGACCTAATAAATACTGTAAGGAACCTGAAATGATAATACGTAACATCACGCCTGTAATCCCCGAAGGGGTAGGCTGAGGAATGCAGTACACTCCCACGTTTCACCAGTTACGTTAAAGTCCCATGGAATAGGTGGTGAGATTTTTGTCATAAACCGGGCACAATTCCAGACTTCCTGTCACTACTATAAATTCTAAATTAGAAAATTTCAATATTACCCAACCCGGGATTTGAATTCACGACGTCTCGATCGGCAGTCACGCTTGCAATCACTAGACCAACGAGGCAGTCGAATTTATGATAAAATAATAAAAGTAAAAATGCATTGTAAAGACCTGGTAGCAGGGTCGACGTAGTTTTTGCCGAGTAGACAGGGCCAGGCGAAGGTCATGAGGCGACGCAGCTTGTTGCCCTGCTTCTTGTTGTTGGCGTCGTGGATGTGCGGCGAGGCCTGCTCCAGCAGTAGGCACGCGAACTGCAGCAGCGAGATGCGCACCGCATCCGAGCACGCGAACGGGTTCTCTGGGTCTATCACCTGTTCAATAAAATATTAAACCATAAATATTTCTATAATTTATTTTTAAATTCTGATCGCGAACATCTGTCTAATTTTTTTATATTGCTATTAGAGAATTATGATAGTTACTATTTAACATTAGGTCAAATTTCTCAAGAATTCCATTAAAATGTTACCTATTCTGTCAATTTATAAAGCTCATAAAAATGAATATGTTACATAGAAACCTTTGTATTTGATTTGCTGAGCCAATTCAACTCTAAGAAATGTAACTACTGGGGGCACATGTCTTATTAGACAGAAAATATATTCACTTTAAAACAACAGCCACGTCTTTACAGGAACCATTTTCTTAGTTATTACTTCTAATCTATTGATATAAAAGAACATGTTACTTATTAATACTAATCTATTAAAATATAACATAACATACTCACATTATTGATAAACACAGACACGACGTTTTCTGGATTGTCCTGGTAAGGAGCGGGTGGCCCGCCTACAATTTTGTGACCCTTCTCGAAACTGACCGCGAAGCACGGGATGAGGATCATCTGCAAAACTTTCGCCTTCAGGTCCTGGGACATGGCGTCGCTGGCGAAATGCTCCACGAAGCGGAAGAAGGCTGTACGTTTCCACTCCGTCGTATAATTCTGCGCTACTGTGTTCTCGAGGAAATCGCGAAGGAACTACAAAGATATAGAAATATGTAGATGTTTTGTAACTAACTATAAAGACAATAAAAAACATATAGAATAATGTTACATTATTGCTTCATAGTCAACATACCTGGAAATCCGGTATGAATCTATCACACAGTGCTCGCAACAGTTGGAACAGAAGGTCTATATTGGAGGGATGATGACAGAAGTAGTGCAGCAAGATCTTCACTATCAGTTTCGGTTCCTTCCAGTGAGTACAATCAACATTCTCCACTTTTTTGTGGACTTCCTGCAGATAAAAGTTTTTTTGTTATTTTAGTATTTTTTTACCACTATTAAACTTATGGCAGTATAATACTAGCATGCTTCGAAATAATATTCTATGTAACATCTATATTTGTGTAATATTTAATATCTTTGAACATACAGAGATTAAACTACACCTTTGAAGAGAAAAGGATTGATGTTATGTCATTGTTGCAAGTTAATAGTTTTATAAGGGTACTTACATGGTACTGATCACTGCACCAGATGCGTTTAATCAACTCGATGAGGTCATGCTGAGTGGACAGCCACTGGTCATCATATTTAATGAGCAAGGATACTGTCCTTATCGCTTGGAACTGCATCTCTAGTCTGTCACCTTGTGGTATGTTGGTATTCACTGGTGGGGTGTTAGCTGCCAGTAGTTGCATCAAACGCTGTTTTTTCGTAGTTTGCAGAGCCTCCCTGAATGCCGGACCTGCGATCTCATGCTTCACCAGATATATGAGGAACCGACTCCACTGCTGGTCTTTGACATTGTTATCGCTCATTATCAAATCAAGAGTTTCTTTGGGATATCTGTGGTTATAGAGAATGGTTGTGATATGTTTTATATTACGTAAATCTTAATAATTACTTAAATATCTTGCTTATTTGAAACACACAATATGAATATATCACTAAACAGTTGTGGTGTTAAGCTATAATATAATCGAAATCAGTAAGCTTATAAACTCAGTCAGGTATAGAAAATACAAGTATTTACAATTTCTGATAATTCGGTTATTTATTTTTTATTATAAACAAAATAAATAATTGTAGAATATGCAACTCAATATGGATTTTTGACTAAAATGCCATAGATATAATATGTGGTAGGTACCTTAACAGGAATTTAACGAGAGGCTCTCGAAAGGGTGATCCAGCCTCAACCATGAGAGACTTTTCTGTGTGGAAAATGAGTCGACACAACACATCAATGAAGCGTGGAGATGCAGCTGGTATTTGGTGGAATATGCCGATTAGTATTATAATTTTCTGCTCATTCTCCATGTTTTTCGATACACTTTGAAGGAAGTTGCCTCCTAAAATCAGAGTCACATGTTAATTAACATTACAGACCTCAATAAAGTGTAACAGTCTATGTTATGAAACAAAACAAATGTCACATAAGAATTAGATTTATCTACTTGTTACGATTAAATATTGCAAAATTTATTTTACACAAGCTATAAGAATAAGCCAAGATCATAGACACTCATATGAACATTGTATACCATATATACTAACCTCTATTTGTCTGTATAGAATAATCTAGCAATTTCTTTAACAGTTGTAGTAGTTGTTCACACAATTTCTCGCTGAAGGTAGAGGGAAACAGTTGCGTCAAATAGGACAATCTCTTGGCCCCATTGACGCTCAGATTACGATGGTCACCCAGTGTCAGCAAAAGGGGTCTCATCACTGGATGCACCATCTCCATGTCGATTTGGAATCCGGACAGGAATTTTTGCATACACTCAAATCCAGCCTGTTAAAATGGTTATATAGTGATTAAAAAGGTAAAACGAAGATATGATGCAAATCATGAAAAACATCACTTTTTGGCACCTTGATGAGGATTTCAAAAATTTAAAACATTAAATTTACTTTAGATCTCTCTTTGACAAAAAATTTACTTACAAAAACCTGATCTATATTTGATAATTTTATTTTTATAGGGCCTTGATATGGTATGCATATTCTCAATTATGTAAACAGAAAAATTATTTTCTGGCTCACCTGTTGCAGCTCTGGGTCGGTTTTCTCTAGTGATTTATAGAGCACCTGGAAGATCTTCTCCCGGCAGTGTTTTTCCTGGATATAGTGACAGGCGGCCAGCGCGCGCAGGGCGGAGGCGCGCAGCGGCACCAGGTTGACGCCCTTGTAGCACGGCAGCTTGCCCAGCATCGCGTCCTCTGCTTCGCATAACGACAGCAGCTCGCGGAAGAACACCTTGTGCTCGTTTATGTTCAGATCTGACAAGTGACACGTTATGCATGTTTGAAGTCATAAATGATCAGGTATTACAGTATTACCAAAGTGGTAGTAACATCTTTGTAATAAATCTGTTATCTTAACTGATGGGACCTTCCTATAAAAATACATAAAACCTTCGTATCTATAATAAAAATTATTTGGATAAGTAAAAATCAATCTCCATGTAGTTGTGTATAATCCTGTAACTACCTAATTTAAATTGATGTACTTACCAATTGTAAATAGTCTCGGTTTCAAAGTGGTACAGAATGTAGTTCCGTCCATAAGACCCATCTGTGCATTGGCCGGTTGGTGGCGCAGAAGATGCTTTTTAGGAGGTATTATGTCGGCAAGGACTTCTCTATGAGGATCCATTACCCCTGTCACAGTCATATTTTGTAACTGTGCTATCAGCTCTAACGATTTCATCGCCTGCAATAAAAAAAAAAACAGAAAATTTAATATGAACTTTTATTTCAATATAAATTTTAATTATTTATATTTCCAGATCAAACAAAACTTACCTGTTGCCTTACGAGCAAATGGGGGCTTGTTATTTGCAGTACGAGTTCTTGCAAGACATCGTGCAAAGCCCGTACTTTCGCTATGGCTAAGTCGCCCTCTGTCTCCATACCGTGTGAAGTGGGACCTGTCACGCAGATACGGACCAGCTTCTCCAAAATTACCGTGGCCATGTCTATCGCTCCCGCAGACACTTCCCCTGTCAGGTCCATCATTACGAATAACACGGCCTTTAAGAAAGTGAACACGTGCTTGTAAACCCATTCGGGTGCCATTTTTTCCAGCAGGAATTTCACAGCTATACAACCGCCTAATTTTGCATACCATGCTCGTTCGTAACAAAGAGCGGCCATACGTTCGGCTAGGTATTCCATTAAGGGTAGACGACTGGCTCGCTCCTTGCTCCCCAGCACTGCTGTCGCGCAATCTATCATCAGTATCAAAGCCAGATGTCCAGGCTTACACAGCTCTTTCTCTTCATGTGCCATCACAGCGGCAATCGAATCAATAATCACTAAAGCATCCAGACCCTCTTTAGGACCTCCGGCGATCGCAAACGGACCGGCCTCCTGAGCTAAAGCCACCAATGTGTAGTGACGTACTAGCGACACCATAGTTGGCAAAACGTGATTACGCAACTCCTTTATCGCTGCAGCAACGAACATTCCCGTCAACGCGATCCGATGGGTCTCCCTTACGATGGGATTAGGACACTTGTAATACGGTCCGTTCTGGGCCGGAATCTTACAATCCAGATAATTGGGATGATTAAATAGCTTTTGTAACGTAGGTTTATCGTCATCTAAGTTCAACGAAGACGCTAAGTAGCAACGCAGTACCTCCCAACATTGTCGGCGATAGAACGGATCAGTTGTGCTTGATTTAAGCGCAGCAAAAGCGGTCTCTATTACTTTATCAACCTCGAAATCGATTGGCTTTGACTGGTCCTGGAAATACGCCTGAATGGCAGGTGGCGGAGCGTCTGTTTCACGGTAATCTAACCTCTGCGGTTCAATCATCATTTTCCTATTACCGCCTCCAAACTTGCCGAGGACTCTGAACGCTATTCTGGCAACTTCATTATTTTGCAGTGTCCTCCAAAGTGCCTGCATCAAGTCGGCTCTTACAGGTTGTATATGTTCATACAAGAAGTCTGGCTGCAAGTTATCCACGCAGAGCTCTAATGTCCGCAGTCCTTGAGATATTAACGTGTGCGAGCCATTCAGTGCGGATACTAATGGGTCCATCAACATTGGTAAATAGGGTAATAAGCTACTAAGTCGAACGGGCACTGTCAAGCACAATTCGACAAAGAGATCTTTCATATGTTGTTTGTGAAGACCACTTTGAAGTCTATTCAATCCTTCTAACAGATTTGGCAGTAACGGTAAAAATTCCTGATACAAGAGGTCATGGCTACCTCCACCAATAGAGCGGAAGAGAGCTCGTAATAACAAAAAGTAGTTATATGGTTCCTTAGCGGTCATAGCGTAGTCCATAGCTTTATTGACGATACTGTGTAGATGAGGTCGGAGCATTTGTTCGTTTTCTGTCGGAAACAGACTGACCGAACCAAACACCAACTTAAAAAGCCTCAAATACAAGTTTGATCTCTCGGCGTTGGTGCCCATCTCTTCCATTCTCTTCAATAAATATTCCACTAAGACTGTAGCGAATATTGGCGAAGTCGCTGGATTGGACAGGAAAGTGTTCGCAATGATTTGCAGAGTCATATTCTTGTTTATTCTCTCGACCATGTGAGAAATCGTAGCAGTAAAAATTTCTTGGAATGTTTGTGGGTTCATCATCGAAAACTGAAACAAAAGAAATTATTATTTTTCTAATGAATAGCACTCTAGCATGTTCGGAAAATAAGAGCCCTACATGTACGCTAGAAACTTTACCTGGCAATTTACCCTCACCAAGATTAAAAATAATAACAAGGAACACATAACATTCCAGGAATTATTTCATCTAAAGTACGATATAGAGGGCATTAGTATATGTACCGATAGAAGATATTGTAAGTAAGAAATAGAAGAACGCACCACGCCGCTGAAATGCTCCAGCACCTCCTTCTCCTCCTTGGAGCGCACGTGCGGCTGCGCGGGCTGCGGCGCGGGCGCGCGCGGCGCCGCCAGCGTGTAGATGTCCAGCGACTGCAGCCCCCACCGCACCAGCCGGATGAACACCAGGGTTTCCCGCGCGCTGAATTGTTTCTGCCCCGTGATCGTTGCTGCGGGCGTGCCCTCCGTGGCAGTCGTCGTCTGTTTCCAAAACAAATGTGGTATATATTTATTGCAGGTCATTTAAGCCACGCGACGCTAAATAATTAATTGGGATTAATGCACATATTGATAAATTGACATTAACAGGTAGAAGAAATAAATTATTAAGGATATTTCCGAGAAAGATTTTCTGAGCTAAATTAACTATGTAAATAATTTTACTAGTGTCAACAAAATTTCACTACATTCCGAGAAAAAAAAATTAAGCCATGACATAAATTGCATATAAAATAAATAGGTGAAATAAACAGCTTCTTTAAGGTTGAAACTAAAATACAAGCATACCGTCTACTGAACACTTCTAATTGTATTCAATATACTAGATTTCCATTATGTTCAACTTGTTGATACATTCATAATGACTTACTTTACAGGATGCACATCCCCATGTAATAGTTTTCACTCCACAGACCAATGTCTTCACAAGCGTCCTGTAATCCCCCACATTGAGATTGCTCATTTGCGAGTTAGGGAACCCTATTTTTGACTTCTCTTCAGACTTGGTAATGTGGTCTAAAAAGTCTGATGTAGGTTTGTCTTCGTCCATTTTTAGATCCGCCGAAGGAGGGGGAGGTGCCGGCGTGGTTGGGGTGCTTGAATTAGCACCGTTAGCGCCAGGCAGTACCATAGGTGTGTTTTTATTGCTAAAAAATAAAAAACACTCTTAATAATAATAATTTAATTCTTAAGAATTTTTTTCAACTTCTCATTCAATACATATTGCCAAAATTATTTACTATCTTTATCTGAATAGTAAATAATCAAGTCCTAAAATTCATCAAAATTCCTAAGACGACTCTTTCAGAAAAGGTAGTTAGGTGTAATAAAGTCTCACCATTTAGCCATGAGTGCAGGTAGCTGTAGCTTAGATATCGTTTTAAACTTGAGTACAAAGACTTCCAAGATACGCATGAGCAGCTGGCGGCCGTGCGGCGGCGCGGAGGGCGCGGGGGCCGCCTCGCTCTCCGAGCGCTGCCGGATGCAGTCCACCAGGTTCAGCAGCAGCTTGCATGACATGGTCTGAATACTGGGACAGTCAGAAAAAGATTTTAATCAAAAATACTGTAGTTTTTACAGGTGTTGAAAATATACATATCTTCATGCTCTATGGCCTCTGTTCTCAAAGTGGACTCACTGGAACCCTGAAGTTCTGTAAGGTTTATGATGAGACTTGATAAACTCTTTTATTTTCAAAAGGATTCTACCCTATGGTAAAAGAAAGTGAGAAGAAGAAGTGTACATTTAAGAGAAGTAACCAATTCATTTTAGCTCTTGTATACATTTGATGTAATTTTAAAACTCTCTATTGAATGTATGAACATATGTATTCATACATTCAATAGAGAGTTCTAAAACGCTGCTTGAAGTCAGTTGTAGATTTCTGTGGATGGAAAAGGCCATCTGTGACTGCTACCTACTCATTTGCTACTCTCTTTGCTAAAATTTATTCTCTATATTTACCTAGTAGGTAATGATTCATCATGCACATTCTTGGAAAACAAATGTGCAGCAATGGCCAGGTCAGTCAAGGGTAAGTGTTGGCGGACGTGATGAACCAGGTCCGCTAGTGTGGAGTAAGCCAGTGGTCGCAGCGACTCATGCACTGTCCAGCCACCGCCCAACAATACGTCCTCGTCGAATAGACGCTCCATGTACGGAACAAACTCTGAAAGATATCAAATGAAATAAGGAACTTGCTCCTTGAAGAATTTTCACAGTAACTGCAATAATTATTGATGATGAACCATATTACAGCTGATTTACCAGCTAAGAGTCAGATCGTTTTATTAATAATTGTGATAAAAATGCAGGCTTAAAGATGAATATGATAAAAAAAAATAAACTGACATCAAACAACAAAATTCTACAAGCAATTTATATAAAAAATTACTGATACAGTCCAAAATATTTATTTACAGATGTTTGGTCCTAAGCACTGTACAAATAATTAATTAACAATCAATATATGACTTACTTAATCTTAAATCTGTGGCTAGGATGTGTCTTGTAGCTATCACTAGTTCCTTCCTAAGATGAGCCACTTCAGGAGGGCAAAGTGTTAATAGCCCAATGATCCCCTTGACCATGAGGTTAGCATGATTTGCTATTGTGTCTTGATAAATTCTGATGATATAGGCCAAGAACGCTAAAGTTTTAATTTGAGCTCCCATGAAATCAACAAAAACTTCCTTGTTGAATGCATTAGAATTCCTGAAAACAAAAATTAATACTACCATTTTTAGCAGCATGTTCTTGTAAGTATCCAATGAACTTTACTGTTATTAACAAATTTTAATTCAATAATCAAAAAGTTTCAATTGAAAATGGTTGAGAATGGTGCAGGCCAAATAACTATTTCATAATGTTGGTTTTAAACATATAAAAAATTAATAACAAATGCAGTGTTACCTGTGTGTAGAAGCTGGCTGCAATGTGATGGTTTCCATAATCAGAGGTATAAAATTGCTGACTTCCTGGTGGACATTCTGTTTGTACAGTTGATACATCAAAACAACTATTATAGGTAATTCTTGTATCACTTTCAGAGAGAGAACTGATCTCGGAATGAGATTGTACTGAAATAACACATGATTATATCTATTATATTAGATCAGCAGAGGATCAGATGTTGTGGCGCACCTCGGGAAAGGCCTATGTCCAGCAGTGGAACGGTAAAGGCTGATGTGATGATGATATCTATTGCAATATTTCATTTGAGAAATTCTTTGTTTTATTTTTCAAATCATACATCAAAGGAACAATTACTGAACACACTAAAACCACTCCTTGAACTCTCAATATCTCTTCATCAGCCTATATAAATTCACTACAATATACTGTTCCCACAATATTATGTTCAAACTGAATCACAGGTAGTGTCATAAAGTTCATAAAATAATACTTACAGTTACAACACTACCATCTAATAATTTCTTCTCAGTATGTATAGGTGTGGTAGTATATGTTTCCTGCAGTAGCTGATCAATATTGACTTCAGACAGGTCCTTCACTCTGATAGTAGGTTTCGGTTCAAAGATCTTTGGCAGATGGTTGGGCAAATCTGAATAAATTGCTTTTACCCATTGCAAAAATTTGTGGATCTAAAAATAAATATATAAAGAGCTATTAATTGTATTTTTAAGGCAATATTATTTTACAAATATACATTTACCAAATGTAAATAAGTATTTTGAATTAAATCATTTTGTGTTCCTGTTGTTTTTTGTACTTACATCTACATCTGTTGTATATGCAGGTCTGTATTGCTTGTGGAGTTCCATGAATATCTTCAAGCATACCAGCACATTTTCCTCATTCTCTATTTCCATCAATTTAAGCATCAGAATGAGAATACTTTTAACGTAAGGTCGTAGTGTTTCGCTGATTGGTAAGCGATGGATCATTTCCAGGATGAGTTTTCTGACCTGCTGTATATTGTACTCAGCAATGAAATGTGGCTCACCCTCTTGTAATATTTTGAGAAATATTTTCAATGAATGGTCTAAGAATTGAGGGTATTGGGGGGAACCCAATATGACCTGTAACAAAATTGTATCAACTGTCAAAAAGGTAACAACTTTATCATTATCCATTGAAAGTAGATATACTGTACCTTGTATACTTATCATAATTATCATCCATCAATTTTATCAACCTTCAACAATGCATATTCTCTCACATTGGTGAAATGCAGATTTTGCACACTCTAGTTTATAGAGAATACGCAAACCAACAAAAAATGTAATATAACATCTATAATCCTAAAGGGGTATTCAAAGAAGTTTAGAACACTCCCATGTTCCACCAATTAAATTATGTTTACAACCAACAATGAAATAGGTGGTGAGTGTATTGCTATTCACTGGGCACAAACCCAGATTCTAACCCATGACTAAAAATTTCTACTAGGCAATCTAAGTTATAAATACCCAATAATACCCACCCTGGGCTTTGAACCCAAACCTCTTAATCAGCTGTTGTGCTTGCAACCATTCAACTAATAAGGCATTCAAGACATCAGAATATTGTTATATGTACATGAAAAAAAATTTATTATGATACTTTCATTTAAAGGTAATCTTTACAGTTTTAAGAAAATATCATTTTCAGCCAATTCTTGATTATCAAAGTATATTTTCGCCTTCAACATTTTTTTGTTTTCTTCTCTGTACATAAAATATGTTGACATAGTAAAGCAGTAAACTAAATAGTGAATGGTAGTTATGCAGTATTAGTTTATAAGTTTTTCAATCCTATCCAACCATGGACTTCATTTAAATATTTTATGGTAGTTAAAAACAAATAAGGTCAGCACAGTACTAAAATTTCTCCATCAGTCCACATTGGAATAGAGTTCTGGCACTGTAAGCTTTATATTCCAAGTGCTCCAGTTAACATAGTGCCACATGAGAACATTATTGAAATGAATAGCAATTTCATTAATATTTCATGTCTTTCGGTAGGTTTGTAGTGCAAAATATACAGAAAATAAACAAATAAATAAATTATAAATATATACATGCTTTGGAAAACTTATTACGGGAATTAAAATAAACAAGGATTTGCAATTTATGATTTTAATAATGAATATACTTGCCTCAAAATTTTCGCTAAGCTCCTGAGCTGCTTTGAGCTTGATTTCATCCTTAGCACCAGAATCCGCAAGCATCGTGACATAGCTGCGATAGGTATTCATTTGTGTGTGCGGTTCCCCGGGTCCGCCCGAGGATAACGCCGCCATCATTGTAATCACTTCTCTGCTTCAACCCTACATGTCTACATTTATTGGCAATAGCAATGGCAGCATCAGGAAGTTTCTACCACATACAACTAAGTATTCTTCACCGGTTCTTGACAAGGATCCAATACAGCTACGTTGATGAATATATCGTATCTCATTTATTAAAGTGAACCTCGAACAGCTTGAACTATTATCATTTATAAGTACGACGCCACTTTAGTAGCTAAGATTAAAATACATATAATATTTTCTACTCTGCACAAGCGCACAACAATTTATGTTTTCATTCTACCTTGTCACCTAGCATTCATGTTGGCATTACCAACATTTACAGTACTGACACTATTATTGTATCATAGGGTGGTGGCTGTAATACCACAGAGCATAAATGATTTACAGAATGATGTCGGTTACTCTACGTGTACTGCTTTGTTCAGAATAGTAAGAAATTTATTTCTTTAGATAAATTCATCGGATTTCAAGATGTAGAAAAAGACAATGATATAATTCAATGTAGTATTATTTCATATTCAGTTTTACTTTTTCTACCATTTTCTGCCTCGTTGGTCCAGCGGTTGCAAGCGCGACTGTCGATCGGGAAGTCCTGGGTTCAAATCCCGGGTCGGGTGCTATTGGATTTTTCTAATTTAGAATTTCT
>DWME01007485.1:0-12582 GCA_018244795.1 Parelbella ahira ahira
AGTGGCCTTAACCCTTCTCATTCTGAAAGAAGCCGCGTTTTTAAGGAAGAAACGATGAACCGATTAATGATATTATTTTAATAATATACTTATGTTAGAGTTGGTAATATGTCCACTAATACTTTTGTAGTATACTTAATTATATTTATCTATTGATACTATAAAGTGTTCGTAGCAATATCTACTAGATTGAGTTTTGTAGGATCGCTACTGTTGAATGGAAATATGCGTCTCAAATTAACCACAATTCTTTGAAGAAAATGACTGATAAATTCTACGATCGTACTCTACTTAGCTCTAATAGCTCCATATGGTATGTATTTAATTACAATCAAAGATATAAATAAACCAGACAGAAATTTATAACAACGTAAAATGTAGTTTTTAGTTTCCACTACGTAACAAAAGATGGCGCTACTAGTACATCTCTCAAATTACCGTACCGTAGTTTTCTTGGAACCGAAGGGTATGGAATGGAAACTTCTAGTTCTTGTTTATATAGTAAATACTGAGAAATACCTTTGTGATGTAGAAACATCTAAGGCAATACAAAAAACACCTTTTGAGCTCGACTTATGTGTGAAATATATTTTATTAATAAATGTATATTGTATTGAATAAACGATATGGGAAAGTGTGTTTTATAATGGAGTATACTTTTGATTACCATAACAAAGGCCCGATGATATTACGTTTTCACAGCAATAAGTTATTTCTTATTATTATTAGTTATTTCTGATACCACTGTGGCAAATCCGAATCGATTAACAACTTTATTGCGTCATTATTAATATACAACCACTGTATTAATATAAGCGTTTCAAAATCAATTTAAAAACAACGTGTCAAGGGTCGCCACAACCCCAAGTCACTTTGCATACTTATCAGTAGATTCCCACCACGAGAATAACGTTTAAAGTGAATTATGGGCCCATATATTCGGGTCCTTGATCCAAAGGCTATCAGAGAGCCTAAATAAACAATTACATAGAGGTTACCGTCGCTTTACTGTTTAGGCCACAGTTGACATTTACGATCAGCCGTAAACAACTATTACAATAGAGACCACTTACGGTATAGGTGATAGCGAGTGATGTATAGGATGGCGTTCATGCACTTCACTTTGTGTACGTACCATTGAACCAGTAATAAGAATTAATCTTACTTACTTTATCTGCAATTGTCTTTTATATACCTATCAATGAAATTAATATATAGTAATTGACTATCATTTTACACCGTTGAAACGTACAATAACTGACATGTATAGTTTTACACCGATGAAATGTATTATAACTAACACGTACAGTTAATAGCCGATGAAATGTATAATAACTGATAAGTATAGTTTTACACCGATGAAATGTATTATAAATAACACGTACAGTCAATAGCCGATGGAATGCGAAATAACTGACGAGTATAGTTTTACACCGATAAAATGTATAACTGACAAGTGAGTGAGACAATTGAACTGGTCAAATGTCAGTATCAATCGCTATCCAATACTGATGTCAATTTAATGAGTCTGTATACATCTTTTAACTGTACATTTAAATTTGATATTTTTTTTACTTTGAAAGGTATAAATGTAGATACAAGAGCTAGGTACGACCAAATAGAGGTAAAAGATATGTCTAAATACATTGTGCTAATTCTATTGTGAGTCGCGGGCTACAGTACCGTTCAGGTTGGCAAAACACAGTCGACGTCCTGTCACGGATATGTTCGTGAATGTGAATACCTGTCAGCGCTGTCAGTCTACTGACGCACATGAAAAGGTTTTGGGGCGAAAAAAGTCACCCGTGTGATTCATACGCATCGCCGTCATCGCCGTCATCGCCGCCATCGCCGTCATCGCCGCCAACGCCGTCATCGCCGTCATCGCCGTCATCGCCGTCATCGCCGTCATCGCCGTCATCGCCGTCATCGCCGTCATCGCCGTCATCGCCTTCGTCGTTTCATATGATTACATAATTAAGTTAAATGTTATGGGTAAGTAACTATACTAATATTATTTGTTCTCTTATGTTGTTCAGTGCGGCAGAAGTCATATTTCACGATGATAGCGTGACCCAAATATTTTTTTGATAAGGTTGCTACACGTTTATAATTCTTATCTGTTATCCGTGTCTCAATTTAATTTCGAAAAGAACCCGTGTAGATTTTATCTCTAATTAAAAATTTAACAAGCTTAAATACTTTAGTGTTATATCTGCGAATTGATTACCACGCACACAGATTATCGCGTGGCGCACGCATTCTATAATTATGTTCATACACAAGTAAATTAAATGGGAGATGTAATGAAAATTAATAATAATAAAGTATTAGTATAAAAGAATACACAATAAATACGTATATTCATATCTTCAGGCCAAGTCCTTTACGGGGTAGATAGAGAGCACAGAGTGCCAAATATCCCTATTTTTGCATACCTGCCGTGCTTCTTCTACATTCATACAATAGAGACTAACAATACAATTGATTTCCTAAGATTTCCTCTGTTGTGCGTAACTACACTTTTTCAGTTATCATATTTTAATGCACGTGCTAATCGATTATTTTCTATGTTTTAATTAGAGATCAACTTATGAAGGCGCATCTATATTTGTACATATTTATATATATCTATATTCTGATTAATCTAACACAGTCTGCCTACTTCCCACAGTAGGCAGACTGTGTAGATGGCAGTGTGTGGAAATGCCTCGAGATATACTTTGTTACAGTTCATATTATTCTTAAGAGTAACAATATGACTGAAGTCTTATTCTTATTCTTATGGACTTCAATGTTACTTGTATTTAGTGTTGTTGCTTTATGGATTGGAATAAATACTTATCAAGAAGTAGGTTAAGTTCCTACGTGGCAGGCCGTTGCCAGTCTGTCTAACGTGTTCAGAATATTCTGTAAACGTAACCCAATATCTTACGTTACTCTTGGTTCTGGTCAAGCATAACAGAGTTATTACGAGCTGTTATTATATAATTATTTATACATTACACTTCCCATCTAACTAATACATTAAAGTATTCTGTTATGTTATATTTAGATAAAAAAAATATTACTCCATCGCGATGTCCTTTTACGTTTGTTCTTCTTTGTTCCAACGTAAAATCATCTTTTGTAAAAAGATACTTTCATTTTCAGATAAAAGATGTCACGACAAAATAATTGGATTTAACAAAAGAAATTTTCTGGTTTCCCAGAACAATGGGTGAAGCAAATGTACATAGCAATAATTAATACCGAACAGCTTTCACGTGTGCCCAACAATAGACAGGTACCAGAAACGTCAAGCCTCGATCCAATTAAGTATTCGAGTCAATTGAAGCTATGCACACAATACGTTTGGATACGAAGTACTATGAAGAAAGGGCGCCAAGTTGTACGCATGCGTGCGTCCAGGAAGCGAACCAAGGGACCAGTCACGCGAGTTCAGTCTCCGATTGGACGCCGTCCTGAACGGATGGAACCAAACCGAACGAAAACTGAAAGACGTGTACATTAATATTCGTACGCGATCGTTCCGAGACTCGGGAAAAAATTGTTGATGGTCCGGTTTCAAAATAATTCGTAAATGCAAGTTGCTGTAGGTACGTGCAATGCGCGACGTGAGTTATGCTTTCGTTTGGCGTGATCGTGCTGCTGACAGTGTTGGACCTGTGTGTGCCGTTGTACCACGATCAGTTCGCACTGCACGTACCCGATGGACGTGCTGACGAGCTCGCCCACAAACATGGCTTCATCAATCACGGACAGGTGAGTTTCTTCGGGAAAAAAATTGAAAAAACTTTTAAACAATCGTTATAAGCGTGATAATGATTGAACCTTTGAAGAAATGTAGGGGTTGAATGTCGTAGGCTGGAAATTGTAAAATTAAAAGTTACTTACAAAATATATACTAATAGAAGCGTTTTTAAAAAATTACGTCCGTTATCGGTAATTATGAAAAGCGATTTGAAAACCGATCGCTTCGAAGAAAAGAATTGTAATGAACGGGAAGAAATGAAACGAAAGTGATCTTACGTTTAAAATAAAGCAAATTACGTTCCCATAGGAAAAGAAAACTAACTTGACTTTTCCACTTGATAGTTAGAGAGTGAAACTTTTCTCATCCCTGGTCAGATAATCGCACCAAGTTTAAACGACACCAAGACACCGACTGCAGATTTTCCGTAAAATTCAACGCCTGACCCAATTGGTCCCCAGCGGTTTTATATTCTCAACAGCCATAGAATAGACATCAAAGAGAAATGACGTTCTGTATTTTTCGTACAAATTCGCGTGTCATCAAATTTCCATACAGTCTCAGTAGACCACCTGTTCTGTTTTCAACTTTCAATGGCTCGCTAAGCGTTCCATTTTTAGTGTCAGTGTGTTGATGCAGATGAAATTGTAGGACTGTTTGCAACCGACTATAAAAACTATCTATTTTACTGTTTACCATTTCTGTGACATAAATACATGTCGCATACACACTCAACTATGGTCGACAATTGTTGAATGACTTTGAAGTATTGCTGTTGAATGGAATTTAGTTCACCCCAGACCGTTTATCATCAGATGGCCTATTTGCCTAGTTATCAGCTAATACAATAAAAAAGCCGGATATTCAATTGATGGTCAAAACAATTAGATGGATAAGGTTGAAGCATTTCAGAACATTTCGAAATAATTCCAGTAGATTTTGATATTAAAAAATGCGTTTAAATATGGTATTTCTCCTGAACATGCTATGTCAATGGGATGTGCTAGTGACGTATACATACATATATTGTTGACTGGAATAGCTTCATAAAGAGATTTAATGTTAGAGGAGACGTTGGAATTTACTCTGCTTTAAAGGAAAAGCTTATTAAATGACATTAATTTGTATATGTTACATTTTATTAAACAGTCACAGTGCTGTTTCGTTTAGGAGATATTTCAAAATTCCATTTATGACTGCAGCCAGCTAAGCAACGAGCTACGTTTTGTGTTTTGTTATTATATTTATGGGTACTTACCACTTACCCACAATTTCTAATTCATTGAACGGGATGATATTTCTCACGGGTTTTGCAAGTTTTATTATGATTATTTCAAGCTATTTTTATTCAATCTATTGCGTTGTCCCTCTCTCTTTTTGGTTCGTGATCAGAGATATCTAATTAATGAAAATAGTCTTTCCTCACATCTGGTCTATTTTCCACACTTTCAGTCCCGTACCTACCAAGTATCATCAGGCGAATGAAAATCCATAGTCAGCTGATCCCACATTACAAATTCCTGGCGCATATTCACTTGATTAACATTCCGGGGATCTTTGCATGAACTTATAATATAAAATGAAATTCTTCACAAATATTTTCATATAAAATTACATGCGTTTATGATAATAAAGGATTGGTTCAACAACGTATAGGTAATTCTAAGCATCAAACGTGTAAAATTATGATTTTATGCCAATATTTTATCTATTGTTATTTCATCGATATCATTTATAAATTACGGTTATTTATTCGTTAGGCTTATCGGAACTGAAGTGTGTTGAAAAGAAGACCTGGGTTGGATCCTCGGGTTGTACATGCTTTATTCTGTAATGGGACATAAACGTAAATGTGTAACATGGAAGTGTACTACACTCCTCTGCTTACATCTTCAAAGGTTACGGCGCTGATGTGACGTTTTTATCAAAATCTTTTGAGGTAGTTTCCATCGTTTAAAATATCATAGTCACTAGTTCTAGTTTTATAATATTATTGAACTAGCGTGTTCATAGGTGGGTAAGGACAAATATACATACGTTTACCAGGCGTAAATAAGTACTTCCAAAATGTCCAAGACACTATTCATAAAGATTTTTATTTCGTCCATTAGTTTTGTCTGACAGTTCGATTTAACTGTCTGAAAAATTTCAAGTCTTAGATCGAAATACTGATTTTGAATATTTTATATATGAATAGCCTGATATCCACTTTGACTCTTTCTGTAAATGGAAAGTAATACACTTTTCATATTAAACTTTGATGAAGTCTGTATATCCGAAATGTCTGGCCGTGGTTGAAAACGAAGCGTCGAAGATCAAAGATAAAACCGGCAAATAACATCGTTTGTCAACTTTACAATTACATATATCCTGAGGGATGGCATTGTCTTTTATACTTTCTTCTGGTTTATATAGTTCTAGTCTAATTTAAGTCTATTGAGGATAGTCAATACAGTGTAGGTTTGCCTATATGCTAGACTAAATATTTAAAAAGGTAGCTAGGTTGTTGCTAGCTCCACCATAAACATATTTTGCATTTAATTATTATATGATCTATGCCTATGAAGAGCGTGGTGAACGTAAGAGAAGCGCGTCAGATCTGTAACTGTACAATTATTTGGTACTCTCTGCCTACTCCTAGTGACATGGCGTGGTGATATAATAATGTTCCAATCTGAAAAGCGCCTGAAAACTACTACGATGCGCGTTAAATATATTTTTCACAGCGGTACCGTATGAAGTCTGCAATATTATCCTGAAACTGTAGAGTTAGAAAGTACACTGTAGAATAATGAGAACGGAATATATTTTTCTCAAGTTGGAAACTGCTATCAGTCCATTGTTTTCAACTGAAATGCAGATTTCAACGACTCTGTTACCGAATGAAATTTCTCGGAAATGACTAAAGTTATAATAGTAATATTTACTTTTTTTTAGTTTAAGCTATCTTTTTAAAGTCTTACATTGTTCATATCGTTTAAAACATCAGCAAATATTATTGACGTGAAAACAAAGTGTTTACGATGTTATCTAGTTACATACTACATACATACATACAAACATATGTACATGTATATATACATGTATACATATATTTCTTCTTAATGTAATTTATTAGGATTAAATATCTATGCATACAAATAATATTTATAACTAGAATTAAGCAAAATAAACAGTCCAATCAAAGAATTGAACACTGATCAGCATAGGGTATAAAAAGGCAACGACTTATCATCAACGTGACCGGTGTTGGAGTGGAAACTTAAGTGGGAATATTTCTGAATCTGTGGATATGCCGATCGCTATAATGTTTATAAATGAAAGCTATCATCGCAGTCGATGATCATTGCTACTAATTATGGTTATTTCCCGTATTCTGAATGGCTAACTGTGTTTTTAAAGAATCTGTAGTAGGTAGGTACATGTTTTTATCAACTGTTAGAAATGATTTAGTCTGACAGTAGCTCTTCAGACAACCATAACGGTATTTATAATGACGGTCTCTTGGTTTAGTGGTCAGCGAACTTAAATAGCTGGAGGATACGTGGGTTCGATTTCCACATACAACATATTTGTGTAACGAGTATTAATGTTTATTCTGTGTCTGGGTGTAAAATCTATATTTACACAAATATTTGTTTAGAAATGTATACATTTATGTTTGTCAGTTGATAGGTTACCACAGTAAAGGTTGCCGATTTCTCAGAATGGATAGCTGTTTGTTAGATCACCAAAATATTAAATATTCAATGTTATGTTAAATCGTAATGCCGATGCTCTATATGTTTAACACGACACAAATACATTGTACGCAAACCGCTTAGGTAACAAAAAATGAAAGAGAATTAGGTAAGACATTTCGAAATGGCTCACGTTTCAGCCGTTCACATTGAAAGTTTAAATTCTATTGAATCCATTTGAACCCGATCTGTTGGATGCTGACAAAGGGGTATCTCGCGGCCGTTGCCACGGTTACTCGGCTCGCTTTGATCTCGGCCGAATGCAGATAAAGACTCGCCGTAACAAGATGCGGCGTTAACTGACAATAATATTGGCGTTACTGTCTCAATAATGTGGAGTTATTTCCATCAATATTGTGGAGCTATTTCCATCAATATGCTCGTAGAATATAATGTAGATTATTTAGTAATAAAAATGGCACTAAGACAGGATTCAGCGACTTACAAACTATATATTATGTCACCTAAATGTGAGGTCCTTTATTGTCCATTATAAAAATATTTTGACTTAAACATTATAATATTATTGTAGCCAGGATTGGCTGGAAGGGAATTCCATTAGAAATTCAGTAAGTCTTTGTACTTTTCATCTCAAGGTACACGAGAATATTATGAAACAATATGATTATTGTCATTAAGTGTTATAATAATTGTTATTCTTTCAAATAATAAATATTTAAAATGTATACTCTATCTGTCAGCCTGTGTAATGACTCGCGTAAAGAAAAAATTAAGAGGTATTTTGCATTCGGTGCTCTTTACCTACTCCCAGCGGACCTAGCGTGATAATATAATATATATTGTAATAAAATAAGAATAGTGCGCAATTTAGACAGATCCATATAATTTTCTAGCTTTAACGAGAAATTTACGTAGGATTATGAGGCGAGACATAAAAGATTATATCTTCTTATATAATTATAAAAACAAAGCTATAAATATTATGAAATGGTTTTATGGTATCTGAGGCAATTCGTCAACTTTCACATAATCTTTATTGCTTTGAAGTGATTAAGCAATTGGAATACATTTTTTGGTCTCCATAACAAAAGTAAATACTGTCACATCATCATAATCTACGTTCGCGATTAAGAGTAGGCCTTTCCATCGTGACACTGATTTATTTTAATTTTTATGTGTTTTACGAAGAACTCAATTATAATTTATAAAACTAAAGTATTTTGATTCTATTATGACCGATGTATGGCAATAGATTCACTACCTATTCCATTGCAAGGTGTAAACTTGTGAAACGCGAAAGCGTACTACACTCCTCTGCCTATCTCTATGGGGATTACAGGCGCCAAGTTACATTATTTTTATTCGATTCTATGACTATTTCATGTTTTCCTTACTGTTTATGTTTCAAACGCGTAGAAAAGCTTACGAAATACAGTCATTAGTGGTCTCTCCATCATTTCAATAGCTTTCTCTAACCATATTTTTGTCTACACCACATCTCTACAGCCACGCAGTGAAATAAGTCTCATCCCTAATTCTGTTAACGTTCTTTGAGAATAAATGAAGACGACCAGGCCTAATTCAATGATTTCTTTGTACGCGTAATTCAATGTTATGAACCAGCCTTTTGTGGGTCCTCGTGCTAAGCTTTAACAAGTGAAATGTCGTAACATTACTCTTGTTGTCGTTAATGAGGTCTGTGCTTTTGTTATTAAGTTATATTTTGTACATCTGTTGGGACATATGTAGAGAATGAGGAAAACAGACAGACATACACATAGTAAGGACATGTAAGAGATAATAGGGATTTATTAGTATTTTTAAATGATTTCCTTTTAAATTTATTGTTATTGGTCGCCCCTGTAGTCGAGTGGATGCAAGCGCGATTGCTGATCAAAAGGCTCTGGGTTCGATTCAGGGGTCGGACAAAATATTAGGTTTCCTAACTTGAAATTCATATTAATAGCACGAAGTCTGGATTTGTATCCGGTGTATAGCAATGAGCTCACCCCATATTTCACTACAGGGCTTATAACTTGTGAATCGTGGGAGAGTATTGCTCTCCTCTGGCCTACCCTTTGTGTAAATATAGATGTTATATTACGTTAGTATTTTTAATGTGTCATAACGCTAGGTTCCTTAAAGTGTAGGCAAACAACGCGGAAGGCTAAACATGTCAATCGTTACAGATATTAAGCATTACTTCTATGTATATTTGTCGTCCTCTTCATACAAGTTTTCCGACCGGAACAGAATAATTACTGCTGATCCTTCTATCTAGTAATTTGTGTATGTGTGCGTGTCACCGTTATGTGTGTTTGTGTAGGTACATAATTCAAGTTATTGAGTGTCCTGCGTGCAAATAAAAGCGCAACCACGCACGAGCTATTTCGGCGGAGTTATTAACTTAGTGTGTGTATCCTTCAGATATAATTTGAGATACATTTGTTGTTAGTTAGAGACTGTTAGAGACTAATAATAATAATAATAAATATCTTGGGACATCGCCATATAGGGCGGTCTGAATGCAAATTAGATAGAGCTCTTGTTTTGGTAATCAAACAGCTGATAGCTAACTACACATGTACAAACATATAGTGGTACAATGTTTACTTATATATATTATATTTGCTTTATTACACGTGCAAACAGAACAAGTATTTCCGCTCTACACACAAATATTTGTCCTGGGTGGGAATCGAACCAACGGCCCTCGACTGAGCAGTCAGGTTCACTTACCACTAAACTACAATGGAAATGGCATTGAAAAAAAATTGAGTGATACCACAGTATCGAATCGGTAGGAACGGTCTAGTGAACAAAGGAACTAGACTCGAGACAGATGTTTTTAGTTCATTCTCATCTCAGTTTTATAATTTAGAATATTCAGTTCATTCCCATTAAATAATTATTATCGGTAATCATAATGTTGTTTTATTCCACTGGCATATTGTACGAGTATATTAATAATTCACTTTGATGTTGTCGTTAATGCTCTTGTAAATGGCATGTTGATTGTGGAACGAATGATTGAAAGTGACATATATCGATTAATAAATAGTTCCGGATGAACGAATCGTTCAGTCGATCTTTTCGTTCCATTAAACATATAGTATTAAATCGATATTTTTCGACAGTTTGTCTTGTTCAAAACGCGCCAAAAACTAATCTATTATTATAAATTGTTTTCAGCTTAAAGCCTTCCGATCGGGAGGTCCTGGGTTCAAATTCCAGGTGGTGTACTACTGGACTTTTCTAATTTAGAATTTCTAGTAGTGACTCGGATTTTGGATCGGTGCCCGGTATATGTCAATAGGCTCACCACCTATTCTATGAGACTATGGGAGGTAAACGTAATTGGTGAAACGTGGAAGTGTGCTACACTACTCTGCCTACCTCTTCGGGGATTAGGTACAGGCGTGTTATGTTATTTTCAACTTCAAGATGTGTAACAGACATGATTTTCGTATTAAATACTTATAAGCCTTATCAAAGTTGAATCGAATAAGGCAAGGTGCCAGGTCTTCTACAGCCTTACAACACTCAGCTCCTTTTAATCCGACAATACCCAGAGTTTTCAGACTTACTTTTATAAACGACATGTATTATTTCTCTGTATGTAGCCGCCACCATATATGATCTATTGAAAAAAAAGACATTGACCTATTTCTCTAGCGAAATTCCCCCTTCGCTCGTTTTTCTGCTTTTTGATCATCCACATAGTACCCATTATAGTTATGCACACTGCCATTAATACGAGATAGTGCTTTGTAGCCTTGAACTATTCTGTGGTGTGAAAACCCGTGTTATTATCAGTCGGTAGATTATTTCGGGGCTTTACGGCAAGTTAATTTTTATAAAACATGTACATTTTCCTATCAAATAACTTTATTGAAATATGCAAGGGGAAAATAAAATAAACATATTATTTATTTAATTTGTGTACATTTAATTTATTTGCTCAATTTTTTTTTCACAGAATGCATAGCGTAAGGGGAACATCTTAAGATCAAGTATATCGCCTAATTGTAATGTGTCTGCCTATCACAATGTGTAGACATAAACGTAACGTACAAGTACAATTGGTTCGAAATGGTAAAACGTAATGAAACGAGTACAATTGGTTAGCAATGGAAAGATTCTTCAAATAATTCCATAGATGTCTACATATGGTGTCTGACGTCATCGACATAAGGGTAACTTTTGCCTCCCTGGACAATATTTAATTAAGTTTTTAAACAAAAGCCTGTAATATTATGGTCATAACCTTGAACTCTCCCTTCTATAGTTTCTCGTGTTCATAGCATAGCATGTATGAAATTTTAATGATGTTAGAAAATGTTCTGCTTTCGAGAGTTTTATAATGACGTTGTACTTGACACTCGTACTGCAAGTGTGTGGAACTTGATGTATGAGTGGGTATGACTTGTATACCAATACGGCTTCGTAGGCCGACTAGTGGTTTTAGTTTTCTTTCGTCGTTTCTTTATCGTAAAGGAAATTGTTAGTGCGGAAATCGGAATGTTTATTTTCACGTGTGCATTTTGAACGAGTTTAGAATTCAGCAGAAATTAATACAGAACTTTGTTGTAAAAATGTGCAAGTACTTGTATGAAAGTTGTTTAAATTTAATATTTGAATCAGGAAATGAAATTAGTAAAAAGTAGTAGGAATTAGGGACTTGGCTATTCTTTACCGTGCCCCCTCGTACTGCATAAATGTAATGTAAGAGTTGATGATTATATACGTAGCAGATTATTTCACGAAGGTTTTTCGGGATGGCCCAACTAGTTCCGCACCTGTACGAGGTTCTTCCTCATTGCTCCCGAGGTTTGCAGCGGGGTCGCGGTGGAAACCTCGATTCTCTCACTCGACTCTCCCACGATTCACAAGTTAATCAAGTCAAAATGATTATTATTCTTAATAAGGATTTACTAAACTTATTGTTTTTATTTACGCCATATATAACTATTAACTTTTTTCATACACACATAACACTTTTTTCATTTATAGTCAGTTGACTAAACTTTAATAAATTAACTAATAAATTAATATTTGTAACGAAAAGTATTTCTATTATAAATTATCACATACCCAACATATATGTACTTGCAGTTCTGAAATTTA
>DWME01007486.1:0-12581 GCA_018244795.1 Parelbella ahira ahira
GAATATGGGTCTCCTCTCATATTGAGAGGGTTAAGGCCATAGTCTGCCACGCTGGCCAAGTGCGGGTTGGCAGACTACACACACCTCAGAAAAAATATTTTTTTTTTTATAAATTCTAAGGTATGCAGGTTTTCTCACGATGTTTTCCTTCACCGTTAGCAAGTGATATTTAAACTTAAAACGCACTTTTTTGTAAAGAGGTGCGCGCCATGGTTTTGAACCCAGGACCCCCGGAATGAGAGGCCGAATTCTTAACCGCTAGGCTACCACTGCAACTTGAGATTGTTGAAACGTAATTGGTAATGTCAAAAAAGTAGAAAATAAACAGGAAAAATCTCATTTTCCGCGGTCGTTTAATTAGACCGTATACAAGTTAGTATGACTGCAGTTAGTACTAGTTAATGGATACTAATTCTAGAAGTGTTCCTAATTTCGAATATGAAGGATGTCCTATACAGAATTTTGAACGCTGCTTCTCAGGAGGACTTATATTGTAACAGTCAGTGTAACGGTTGTGTTCATCCGGGTGAGTCGTGCACACGTTTCATCATTTACAAAATTATGATCAGCAGTAAGAACTATTCTTAATTCAACACTCAACTGTCAGCAAGAAAAATAGTTACAAAATGAAATATGAGGAAGCCGTTCATCTCTGACTAAAATATTTATCTTTCCATTTGTTTTGGCACTTAACCAAATCCATATAATACATAGAATATGAGCCGTGTAAAATGGGGTTTTATTTGAAAAACACTCTTCGTTAAAAGTACTTCATAGGCATGAGATTATTTAAAAATGATATAAATTGTATTATGAAAATAGTTTACGTTTTAACCCTTAACAAAAGGATCAACCCGGAGTGATATGTCTACGGACACTGACGATGAAGTAGGTATACGAAGAAGAATCATGGGATATTCAGCACGAAGACACCGGCGGGACGTCACGGTAATCTGTCACAATTACGTACAAAGTAATTGCACCCTCATATCACACGTCATCGTATATCAAGCGTGCACTAATAAATTAACATGATATACAATCACATTAATTACGTGATAAGAGACAGTATTCAGATAAACTAATCGTTTCGCTTCATTGACAATTTAACACCTAATAAACCTTAATTATGCTAGCATAATGCCGCTCTAATTAATATCGTCAAATAACATGACGCCTGTGATCCCCAAAGGGGTAAGCAGAGGAGTGTAATACACTTCCACATTTCACCAGTTACGTTTACATCCCCACGTACGAAGGGTGACCACTTTCCCCTACCCTTTGTAACAATTTGAATTGTCGCATCGGAAACGAAATTAAAAACGAAACACATAAATGTATATTACAATTTAATTTCTACACAATTTTTTTTTGCATTTTCGCTGTTCCGTTCAACGTATCGTTTTTCCAAGAACGTAAGCCAAGTTACGAAAACTCATTCACATGTCTGAAACTCTTGCGACAGTAACCTTTTAATAAGTGAAGTTAAAATATTAAGAGTTAATATAAAGTTCAAAGTAGACTGTATACACGTACCTAGGTACAATTTAATAAAAAAAAAATCTCGACTACACGAGAAGTACTTCTAACCCTAAATTGTTCTATTTACAGACGAAATAAATTAACGGAGGGTGCTCATAAATTCTTTTCTTCAGATTCAATGAGACAATATTATTATTATTACGCTCGTAAAGTTCCGTCTAATTTGCCGCGCATTCTTATTAACAAAAAGCCTTAACTGGTAAACTTAATTGTAACCCTTTCACGAAGGAGGGGGGATATTACAGGAAACGGCGCTAATTGGATCATGCTATATTTATCATTCTTTTAGTCCCTTTAACGCATGTTAAAGCATGTTAGGTCCAACATGTTCCATGACGACACGAAGTAATATTTTCATAGCTGGAATAGTGATTTTATCACATGTAAAATCGTCTAATAAAACTTTATCTTCGTACGGACAAAAAATCATGTTTCTCGAAAATATGCAAGCGCGCAATGTAAAATTTGTGATAAATAATCACATACATTTCGAAGACATAATAAGTATTAAAGTAATTATAATCGTCGCCGAAACTAGTTTTATTTTCATAAAACACGTGTATTTATTAACAACAAGATCCAATATACATAATTACATTTTGATAATTACACAAAGCGAAGGGCGACAATAGGAATGACAAATGCTCTAAAAAGTTGCCCCTAAAAAGATAACCCTTATCACCCCCTGTCAGCTACATAATACTCTGGTCGCGTAATCGAATTAATTATGAGAATAAAAGTGGCTACTGAAGCTACGATTGTCTCGCGCGACTTCGATACAACTCGCAATGTGTTTTTTATGAGAAAATATGACAAAGATAGGTTCGTTAGCAATAACTCCAACTATATCCGTTACTATGCAGCAGTGCTGAAGATATTCACATAGTTAATGTCCTTTTTGTAATAAGCTTTATGTGACTACACAATAAGTCTTAGGCACCGGGTATACAAAGCACCGTTATAGAAAGTTTATATAGAAAAAAACCTTAGGTGTGTGAAATCCTTCGCCTGCTGTTATAAACAACTCTGCTATAATAATCAAACTTCGTTCGTACACTAAAAGCAAATTTAGATTACTGTTTAAGTTTTAGTGAAATATCTGGGAAGTGTTGTCTCCGCTACAACTCTAAGCGCAGTCATCTTTAGAACGACGAAAACGCTGAAATTTCAGAATTTCAATAATTCAGAGAAAATAAGTAGACGTTAGGAAGTCGCAAGCAGTCGCAAATAAGTCGCACCTACCGTTGCCAGCTTTTGTATCGAATTAAGGTCTCAAAGGATATCGCGCATAACCTCATTTGTGAAAGACAAAAGGATAATTAATTGGATGAACAATAATCTCACCGACACGTACATTGATTAATTATGTTTGCGAAAATTAAATCGTTTAATTGCAAAACTGACTATTCAACTAGTGGTAATTTAAACATAATGGTCCTGCTACACCGCCGTTGTGAAGTGTTTTAAAATATTAATAAATATTTGTTAGGTAACATTTTGTTAGAAGTTGTAACAAAATCGTCATATGTTTTTGTTAGTGAACATTCAATTGTTAGTAAACGTTTTGGTATCAGCGAATGCTCTTGAATATTCAGCGTATTACCAGCATTGGTATCACAAAATTTGTTAACGGAACAAACCATCCATCCCTGATAAAGCAGATCCTATTAGACCTTAGATTTAGATTGATCCACTCAAGAAAACAATCTTTAAGTCTCGAAAGCGTGGGAATGTCGGCGATGTATTTTATGAACCTTAAAACCCATTCAATTGTGAAAGCATCACGTCAAATGTATTAAATGGTGCTTCCAATTGGATGGGCGCGTTGATTACGCTGGACTACGGGGACTTGTCTTATAGCACACGAGAAAATATTGACAATTATATGTTATACAGTTTAAAAAGTTTTTTTTCGACATTACACTTTATCATTTCATTTAACCTTTATCATTCCGTTCCCCTCTCAAAATGAGAGTGTTAAGGCCATAGTCTCCCACACTGGCCAAGTGCGGGCAAGCTTCACAAATCTTAGAGTAAATATTTAAAAATTGTCACTAAAAACATTGCATTCAATTCGATTGAGGAATCCCTGCTATACTTGTTACTCCTGTAATTACTTCGTGTCCATTTTGTTCAAGATAACGTATTATTATATAATCACGCCATACCTTTTAGGGGAGGGAGGTAGCGCCGAGTGCAACGTATCACTATCCACACTATGTACTATGTCGTTTGTTCAAGATCTGTATACAAAAACGTATCACGTCGTCCTTCAATGGCCATGTAAAAAATGACTATGTTTTCTGCTGATATTTATTAGCTGTATTTAGAAACGTCGCTTCAGTCAACCAAATACAAAATTTCAAAATTTCACTAGATTAGTGAAAATCAATCAATATCAATCAAGAAATGTTACGTAGTGAATGAATGGTCTATTAAATATAAATGCTGATTGTGACATAAAATGAGTTTACGTGAATTATTGACAACTGTATAAAATTCTAGATTACGTACTTTAAAAGTCTGCTTTGATTAACATGTTGGCAAAAACACATTTATCGCCTATCGTTTATTGTTCTTCAGTAGAACAATTCTCTTATCCCCTCACTTCTTCGATCTCCCGGCTCGTCTACCGGCCTCGCCAGCCATCTTTTCTCTACAGTTCTCGTGTTATATTTTTCATTCATGGTGAAATATGTTTCTACGAGTATGATTTCGTAAAGCTAACTGTAAACTAACTATTAGTAATTGAATTAGTTTAGAAAAATATATATAACTATAATGTAAATAGTTGTCTTTTCGTTGCCTACTTCTGAGGCCTGAATTGGAAAGACCCATCATGTATTTATGTGTGTGTCTAACTCAGCTTGCCGCATTTAGTTTCTGCCTGCAGCCTTTTGCAGATCGTCACCCCACCGTAATTTATAATTTATTTTTACTTCGATCCTTGTGTTCACTTTTCCGCACTTATGAGTCTCTTCTCATATTGAGAGGGTTAACGCCATAGTGTCACGCTGACTGAGTGCGGGTTGACAGACTTCACACGCCCTAGATTTATTTTTGTAAATTCTAAGGTGTGCAGGTTTCCTTACGATGTTTTCCTTCACCGTTAGCAAGTGATATTTAATCTTAAAACGCACTTTTGCAGAGTTGCGCGCTATGGATTTGAATTCAGGGCCTCGGAGTAAGCGATTGTAATATTTACTTTAAATTCAGAGTCTATATAAATGGAGCTATATTACATAGTAGACAATACATTCCTGTCCTTTAATTGACTCACGGTGCCCCACCCGCACAACCGCAGACCCCGACCCTAGCTTCTGCTTTTTGGCTCGGTGGTACTCTCTGCGGGCCGTTTAACACTTTCATTAGTTAAATAGGGTTTTACTCGTACCTATATATTTATTTCTTTATTTGTAGGTATACCACTAGGATATGAACGGGTTGAAGTTCTGGGCCACATCATGCTTATTTTTTTTAATTATTTAATTAATTACCTTAAAATAAATATATAACAAAAACAAGCTGTTAGCTTCCACACTAAGCGAAAGGGTGTCCCTTGGGTGCTAGGTAAATAGCCTAGTGATAGGTAGGCTAATTACCTAGATAATAGTATTTTTTCCTATAGATGTGAAGTTTGAATCTATAAATTCAAAGTGCATCACCCTTGGACAATAGTAGGAAAAACCGGGCAGTCAACTAGCGAATAGAAGGTAGCATAGTCCATATGCGATTTCCATAAAAGTCGAACATTAACTTAGTGTGATGAGCACGAATATTTGTTACGTGTCCAAGATAAAAACTGAGTATACGAATACGTATTTATATATTTATATTTATTTACTTTTATTTTTCCAAAAGGTAACTGTTTCTACTCATAATATAAGGGTTTAAAAACTATAGAGTCTGTTGCGCTGGTAGCTGGCTCATTGCATCATTGGAGCACTCTAGCAGTTTTCCTTTTCAAGTCTTTCCGATCTCCTCTTAGCATAACAGCTTAAAACTGTATTCTGCCACGTTGTAATAACAAATATAACGTGGCCTGCACACCCGCTGCATCGACAAAATATAAAATATTCTCAGAGATTTTAAAAGAAACACGTCGAACTAGAGCCGTGCTCGCCGTGCACTAAATTTCCCCATTAGCAAAATTTTCCACTCAAAAAGTGCAGCTTCCATTAAATTTTAATTGAATATCGGGCGAGACGGGGAACATTTCCCGCGATCATCGTCGTAACTTTAGCCTACTTGGCTTGACTTTCACGAATTGACGAAGCATTTTGCTGGTAACTTTTCCACCATCATTTCTCATCTCCGTTCCCGGTAACGTGCTGTTGCTAACGGGAAGTTCATTGACATTGTGAAGTAAAATAAATCAAAGCAGAGCAATTTATATAAATAATAATAATAATAATCGACCCATTTATCATTCCACTGTTGGAATATGCCACGCTGGCCAAATGCGGGTTGGCAGATTTCAAACACCTTAGAATTTTTTTAAAATTTAATTTATATATGGAACATAAAATACAGCAACTATACAAAAGCGGTATAGTAATATTTGTGGAGATATTTTTGGCTATAGTTATAAATGACGACTATTATTATTAAACATTAACAGATATAATCCTTCACATTTTGAGAGTAGATACAGTTGTGTACACTTCAATGACAAAAAAAGAGTCGTTGATGATGACGATGATACAACATTTTATTTATATCCTATTTTATTTTTGTTTTCTGTTATATATAAATTTCAATGAAATGTCAATAAAATATTATAATTACTGTGTCAATAATTGTGTAGATGACTTTACAGTTTACGTCATGCAGTGTGCTAAATCACTTTTAATTAGCTAGGATAAAATATAGTTATTATTTCCATCAACATAATCACAGGTCTCCCCTAATCGGCCCACTCTTTCCGGTCCCGAGCCTTCTGAATCCAGCAGCTTCCCGCTGTCTTCTTCAGGTGGTCAGACCCTATTATTTCCATAGATAGGGTAATATGTATAATAAATCTGCAGACTCCGTCAAACATTAATTGAATACCAAACTTTGGCGATGCGTCCAAGCTAGCAAAATCGACCCTCAATTTTCTTAGGGTGTTTCCACACCCATGCAGATCTTTTTAATTGCTAGCGCGCAAAATCTTTAAAATCTATAAAAACACTGTAAAGATCAACCGCTACTACTATATTAATGTATTATACTATATTACCTTTACGGATTGTCGGATTTGGTTTTGTAATTGGTCTGATAATGTTAGTGTGTTAACACCCTTATTTAGATTACGGGCTTGTATTAAAGTAGGGCGCATCCAATCGCCCATTCGACGGATCGGAAAGAAATTTTCTTTAAGCGGTCTTTGTAGCTAAAATGGCATTAATTATAACCAGACGGTTCAAAATTTAGATGAAGTTTTGGGATATCATTGGAGTATTGTTGCTGGACGGTTCATATAAATTTTGTTTCTGTTGGGATCGTGCGTATTGCAATGTGCGAGCGATCAATGTGTGAAGGAAAGTCAGGCGAGTCTCGTTTATCTTTGTGGCAGAAAGTAGGTTAGTGCAAATTTTTGTTAGCATGTCCGTGCTTCAAATAATATGATAAGATGATATATATGATGATATATATGATGATATATATGATGATATATATGATGATATATATGATATATATATGATATCAAATCGAATGATAATTATAATTATTCCCGATATAAGTTGCTTTAAAATCTTTGAACCTCGTGCTCTTAAATTAGGCTTAAACTATTCAAAAGACTATTTGAATACCAAGCTAGTTCTTACGCGTAGTAGATTATGCTTCGAATATCCTCTATTGCACGAAGGAACTGTGCCCAGCATTAGGAGACGAAAGGCTTGCAATTAAATATGTTTTATTCCAAAGACGTATAATATATAGATCTCATAGTTTATGACCAATATGTCATAATTATAATCTTGATCGATTCATCCATTTCTTAAATCTTTTGCTCTTTGAATCTCCAGGATTAATTTCTGCTGTTGTCCTGCGCGGATCTCGCTATGAATAAAGTACCCACCGGGTGTTATATATTTCGCGTAAAATGGTTCTATCTCGGCTACGAAACCTCTATAATTTATCTGCGAAGTGGGGAAAAGACTTTAATATCCCCGCCGGCGGCTGTGATTAGTAACATTACGAAAATGTTACTAAGAGTTCAGCAAATTGTTTAGGCGTTTAGCCAAATGAAGGTTTGGTCCATTTGCTCAAATGTTGTTTTCTATATGTGCGCGTAGGGCACAGAATGTAGGTAATGTTACAACGACCTAGTACTTACTCGCGATGGTGTAACATTCATATTTTATGAAATTTTAAAAAATGTTTTTAATGGGACGTAAATAGTGCAATTTATTTGATAGATACTTATACACTCTTATTTTGTAAGTAGCTATGTACTAAAAGCGGACACAGGGCTGTAAGCATTATCTACTTGTAAATTTTTAGTCACGCAAGTAAAATCATCCGCCATACAAAAAAAAAATTGAAACCAAATAAATATGTGTTGTGAAAATATTAAACAATAAAAATGTAAACGTAATGAATATTGACTCAACTAAGGAAGTGACAAAATATTGATTGAATTCATAAATATAAATATGTAGGTACATAAATTGTCTCGTTGGTCGAGTGGTTGCAAAGCGCGACTTATGATGGAGAGGTCCTAGGTTCGTTTTGCAATTCGAATAGTAGGTATTGGATTTTTCTAATTTAGATTTTCTAGAAATTTTCTAGTAGTAACTCGCAGTCTGGAGCTGTGCCCGGTGTATGATAATAGACTCACCACCTATTCCATTGTGAGACGTAAACGTAACTGGTGTTGGTTATTGCCATAACGTAAAACACACAAATACAAATTTATGTAACATTGAACGAATTTTATTATTATATCTACAAAATATATTGCAAAAAAAACTTCATCAAACCATTGAGACTATAAAAGATATGATCTATGGGTCGAGATAACCTTAAAATTAAACATTCCATTCTTAAAAAAGAAAAACTCGTATTCGACCATAATATGAACTATGCGAAAAGAATTGTATTTTTGGAATGTGAAATAATCTTTTATCTGCTTCATTTCTTTTTGTGCGTAAGTTACAGACAATAACATAACCTTGCTTTAAGCTAATCTAGGATAAAGAATTTTAATTAATAAAAATTTTTAAGAAATTTAATTTTAATTTTTTAATGCGTAACTTACCGGCAATAATAAGACGTCGCCTTAAGCTAATCTAGAATAAAGAATTTTAAAATATTTTTTATCTAATGAAGAAGGCTTAAAATGATAAGCACAAACAAATAACAATAACATTTTAGAATCACTTTGTGCTTAGCAGCGTGATCACAAACTCAGCCTGTGGTGTGGTGATCTGAATCTCTGAATAAAAATTAGAAAGATAAACCGCTAAGCTTATGAATTACCTTTCTATGTATGTCAAGGCGCTGATTTTCACTTATTAAAAAACGAGAAAGAATTTCTAAACTCAAGCCAACAGGGTATCATTTTTCCCTCTAGTAGATATTAATAGTGCGCTTTAATTCAAATACTTAGTTCTCCTGTCCTCCTAAAATATTATGTTGGTCAGTTCGTCATTCCTTATTAAAAAAATAAAAAAACAATAATTAATCCGTATTAGGAAATTTACCAATACTTATATTAAAAATATTTTTTGCGCCAACCACTTGGTAATAGCAATGCTTGCGATCTGCCATTAAAAAAATTACTAGCAATTGCTATCGTTTCCCATATACATTCCTTTTATTATTTTACATTTTCAACAAATTTATGCATACAAATGGCAAATTCGCTTACATAAATACCTACATCAAAACGCGCATGATTTTTGACAGCAACAAAATGTTGGTATGGAAATAAAATGGCGTACGCGCATCTAGCGTCCTTTTTACTCGCGTGACGCGTGAATACGTAAGACAGAGCGAGATGATACTTACACACTTCATCCTATTGGCCGATTTTAGTGCATATTACGGCGAGTACGTATTATATTTTAAGAGTTAGTATTACATATTAATTTATTACTCTTTTACCGAAGTATTCCTTTTTACAAATAGTCTTTAGATCGATTTATTTATTTCCTCCAGTGATGTACGTTTTTAACGCATTGATAGAGAAAGTTTAATCGTCAAAAATCAAAATTGACCTTTCAAAATGATATTTACCTCTCCAACGTATACATAGCTATCTAGGGAATAAGTGGACGTGTTCGGTCACCGTATCTCGTAGTCTAAAAGCGTTGTCACTCTTTGGTACTTATTGGGTTATGATTCTCATAAACTCGGAATTTCTAGCTAAAGGTAAACGAAACATGCAAAGACTCTTCAGACATGCAACGATAAAGTTTTAGTCTAGACTTAACTATCTTCGTTGAATGTGGTATTTACAATATGTTAAAGAATCTATACTTTGGAGATTCGTTTGAAGGGAAAATAATATGTAGGAGTAAATAGAAATAAAAAGCACTTTAATTATTTAACTCTACTTGGTTATTTGAATACTTCTCAATGTAACGCTACTTACATCTTTATCAATTATCTATACCATATATCGCTGTACTAAATCTATATCGATAATAAATCTATAATATCCCTTTCATTTTTATAAACAATGTTTTAAAATGTTATTAATTCATTCAATTTTTATTAAATTTGTGTGCAGTGATAATTGTTAAGATGAATTAAGCTGAAGGGGGTATATGTACTGAGTACATATATTTGTTTTATATATTTTGAAAATACGTTAAATTTGTACCTTAATCAATTTGTGATATAAAAAAATGTTCAATATACCTACATTAATTGCTAGCATTAGGATAATTCCTAGCATTAGATCGGATTCGTGCAAATGATTATTCTGTTTATTCGTTCTGTGTATATTGTTTACAAAGGACGGACCTTTGCCTTGATACGATGTGTAATAAAATATAATATTTTACAGTAATGAAAATACAGAATGATATGCCTATTACATAAGAGCACAAGAAAGAGGAAAATTTTTTTTTGTTTTTCCAAGTATCCGAGGATATATCGATGTTAAAACCCGAATATATTTGGATGTTTATGTTGGAATAATTCGGTTTATGTTATGTTGTAATGAAATGGTTGACAGGAATAGCTAAGTTGCTTAAAAAGTTATATTTATTGCGTCAACATAAATATAACGTTTCAGAAAAGGTGGAAGATCTTAAAAAATATGATAAATCGTGTGTTTCTTTCACAAGTCGAGTAAACATGCCGGTTAATAGGGTTCTGTAGTTTTGTTCTGAAATGTTATTTAAAACCACAATACGTTTATTTCTAACATAATGAGAAGAAAACAAAACAAAACAAAGACTGTAAGACCTAACTTAGTCTAGCAGTTCCACTTGGCATCATTCTCGGAGACGTCTACTCGTAGCAAAGTCAGACCAAGTAAACTTCAGTTCTTAAAGACTTTTCGGCGTCACAAACACTGCATCAGAATATTTTGCACAGGACCTATTTTTAAGCTTAGAATATTACAATTTGCTTTGGGATATTCTGCTATTTTTATACTGGGTGCCTTATATGGTTATTATTCTAGAAGAGAACTTTCCTAATTCGATAGGAGATACTTAATCAAGAATATTGTACCGATCGTGGCGTCGAAGACCGAGGACACATCTTTAACAGAACAAGGATAATAAACATATTTTTTCCCCATTGGAGGCCACCGGCTCTGTAATCTTTCAAAGTCACAATACAACAAGGAAAACCTTGTGGAAACAAAACTTACAAAGAGAATCCGTAGTAGTTGTTCAGTAGCGAACAGTGTGCACGAAAGTAGCATAAATAAATCAATTATCATTACCCTTACACATGTTGTATCTATTATTATTTATTACACTTAGTTATTTTCGTACTGTGTATTTTCTTTAACATATACATATGTGTCTTCACGTATATATGTAATTTATTGTATGCGTCTGGATTTCTTCGCTACTGTTCCCTCCAGCATTCGTTGTCTGAATGTAATTGGTGCTTGAGCGACAAGAACGCCACTTGCAAAGTTATTCTAGTCTATATGTTACTGTCATAAAAGTTATTTATATTCTGATGAGTTATTAATTTATTTTGTTTTTACATTTTTTTCTGTCCATCATTAATAGATGGATTTATTTAGCGGAAATGTACTAAGACAGCTAAGCTGTCTTGAAATTCACAATTATTAATCAACTGAAGAGCCATACCTATTTTGTATTAATTACTTAACAGCTTTTCATTTATTAGCGTGGAGAACGGAGCTGCATCAATGTAAAGTCTGTAGTATTAAAATAGTTATAGATAATTTCGATATAGGACTTATATAATGCACTTCTAACTATGTATAAATAGTATTTCGCTCATACATTATTACGAAGCAGGTCCCGTGGGCTTCAAATCAACGCTACAAAACTAAATATCGTTATATTCGGAAGTTTTCGATTAGTACCTAAAATAGACTGCACTAACTTGCCTCCCGTTAGATTAAACCATATCCAAGCTCCGCTCAGCACGCAAGAAAATTTGACAATTCTATTGCACTCTTTCTTAGCACTCCCAGGTTATCAGCATTAACAAAAAACTGTTCATGACATTCACGCAGCTCGGCAGACTGAATAACTTTCTCCCTGTTGTCACTAATATTGGGCTAGCTCATTCTTTTCTTGTGCCGATACTTGACTACGCTGTTATTTGCTAAATTAGTCTGAGCGACGCCTGGAACAGTGCATTGGATTTACATTCGGTTTACGTGAATATGATATATAATAATGTCTCATTTTTACAAATTAAGTAAATTGGCAAACAATTCGCTTTCGTCAGATTACACATACAGATTAGCGTCATACTTTTTTTTAAAATGTGGAAATAGGCTCGCATTTGGCCGCAATCCCACCTGATGGAAAGCGAGATGCGGCCTAAGATATAGCACGCTTGCCTAGAAAGTGCCTATTCACTCGTTTTTTGAACAATTCCAG
>DWME01007487.1:0-12581 GCA_018244795.1 Parelbella ahira ahira
AACTTTAAGTTAATATCGTCACTATTCCAATCGACGTATTTCTCAAAATTCTGACAGCGGCTGCCAGAAACATTAAGTTTTCTCAAGTTTTAAAGCGCAGGAACACACGTGTGCAGCCTCCGTTAGCTCGTTACTTATGTTTTTTATCTGCCCGCTCCTTCGCACTGTCAACATTGACACAGATGGTATAAATTTACAGGTTATTATTTAAAAACCGGCTGGCCTAATTTGGAACGCAGTTTTTCAGATATGCCAACATAATATTGGTAATTAGACGAACTTTCTTTATTTTCAGAAGGACTTTTCTTTTTATCCCGTCATATTGTGATTATCAGACTCATAAAAAAGTTTTTGATTCATCACTTTTAAATATATAGCTATTCCTTTTGATGCTAAAACACATATGTGTTTAAAACATAGTATTTGATAGTTGGTGGGACATGTACATATGTATACTTTTCCCCCTAGGCAATACCAGTACAACGCTTATTTCTGCTCTAAATCAATTGTCATTAATACAATTTGTTTCACTTTTGAGGTTATAATAGCACGTCGCACATATGTATTAAACACGACTTTAATCCTCAGCATCACATTACTACTAAACACACTAAAAAGTGAACTGGTTCGTTAGCCAAGTGCGTGTCAACATTATTTACACGTTTTAGAAAACATTATGACTAAACATTATTACTAGGCAAGCATGTTACAATTAAAATTTATACATTTGATGTGTATGAAGTCTGTCGACCTGCACTTGGCCAACGTGGCAGACTATGGCCTTAACCCTCTCATTTTGAGAAGAAACCCATATTCCAAAAGTGGAATGATAAAAGGGTCGAAAAAAAAGAATGTTACAAAATATCATCACTTCGAATCAGTTGACACTGGCCAAATGATAACCTACACCAAATAAAAAAAATATCATGATCGTCGGTGTCCAATGTGGAATCCGGAGCGCTCATTCTGTCTTAATTGAAGTAATTTTAACATTCGCAATTATAAAGTAAATTTACACTTTCGCAGAACGACTTCACGGAGGCCGTAATTACCCCAATATTCGTTTTCGGTCGAAATGTGCATACATGGCAACATATCGGGGCGGTTTAGTTAATTTTCGAAAACGTTTCCTTACTTTTACATATTTTTTAATTGCAAGCTCTTCTCCTGCGACCGTATCCATTTTAATTAATTTTTAAAGTATCCCAATTTCCTATATAGTCTGCTGTACTGTATAAACGTATCGTTTATTTAATATATTTTGTTTTTCTATTCTTTTTTGACTTTTTTTAATAATTATATATCTATATACACTATCAGTATTGTACATATTATATTATACCTACTAGATGTATTGTAGTTTATTTGTACAAATATCAAATAGGTTCTGTCGGTACACATTTTTATTGTGAACAATTTCAATAAATGTGTATTCAGTAGATGGTAATGTACCATATTGGCAATCCATAGCGTAACCCACAGATGAGAATTTGTATAATCTTCTCGACACGTTGAAGGCAATGCAGTTATTATCCTGATAAAAGCACAATCCAATCAGCACGGACACCTTTCTGATTGTTCAATATTTGCTGGGCGTAAAATGGGCCAATAATTACATCGGTCAGGTAAAATCCTTTGTGGTGAACACGTCTTTTATGATGCGAATGCAGATTTTGTTTAAATTAACCAATTACGCTTAAGTCACTTATTCTAATGTATGCATTTTACAATTGGAATTTTATTATTGATTTTTTTGTATCATCATTTTCATCATCATCATCATTAGACCTTTAAGTTGTTCCCTCTTTATAAGCTGGTCTCAGAATAAGGTTATCACCATGTTCTACCAAGCTGGTTGGCAGAATCGTTTTTTAATATTTACATATAAATCAGCATATCTTTATTTCACTATAGTTAACTGCCTTTCAGTCTGTTTATTTAAAGACATTTTTCGGAACCATCTTGTGAAGTTGATCTGGGCAAAATTTGGCTCTCACTGAATCAAGAGTATCGATGTTATAAAAGAATTTCGCTGTATTTTTATTTTTCTTGATTTGTATCAGCACGTTATTAAGAACGTTTCTCGGCGTTTCACTGATCGTAAAAAATCGAAAGTCATTAAGGATCGTTTTATGGCTTATTTATGTTTTAAAACGAATGGGGGAAAAATGATGGCGCCTCGCACGAAATTGAAGAGTCCCAATTGATAGAGCTTCGTCAATAAATTCAGCAGACGTGGCAAGCAGAAGGCAAAAAACCATGATAATATCAAATAGATAAATACATAAATCCTATCAATCTACCCAAATTATGAATAGTCTCTCAAAATTAGTGACATTACTGCAGTATTTCCTTGCTGTACGTTCGTTTCGTCAATGCTTCATTGCCTCTTATAACTGACCGTCACAAACTGTGCAACACACAGCGGAGTGTGTTATAGCAGTCGGGCCACACGCGGCCGAGGTGCAGCTAGTCGAGACGAGCCAATTTCACAGATTCGTCACCGATTACCACGCGCCGCCCGCCGCCGCCCCAGTGGATTGGACACTGCGCATTTGTAAGACTGATATAACAGAAAACTTATTTTTCAGAAAATTTACTATTGTATTGACAATTATTTGACGTTACACTGATTTACTGAAAATTATTGATCATTAAAAAGATACATTTTGTGTCATTATTATTATCTATCATTGTCTCAAGTAATTCACAATGCAATTTAAGTATTTAAGCATTACAAAGAATCCAAGCACGATGCCCGTTTAATTGACTGCCTCGTTGGTCAAGTGGTTGCAAGCGCGACTGCCGATCGGGAGGTCCAAGTTCGAATCCCGGGTCGGGTGCTACAGGATTTTTCTCATTTAAAATTTCTAGTAGTGACGCTGTAGTCTGGAATGGTGCCCGGTGTATGGCAATAGGCTCACCATCTACTACATGGGACTTAAACGTAACAAGGCAAAACGTGAGAGTGTACTACACTCCGCTGCCCACCTCTTCGGGAGGGACAGATGTGATGTTACGTTAATAAGAATTAGTAACATGTGATATTGTAAATCGGTGAGCGACTTCGGCCAATACAAGTAGTCGCCAGTACAGAAATGCGAAATGGCGCCATAGTGGCGCCGCAAGCCGGAGTGCGCTCTCGTACGTGTGGATGTATGGACGGACACACGTATTACATATACACATGTACACATCAGCACAGCGAACGTTCGTAGCGCGCTATCGAGCTAAATCTGTGCTAACGTTTAATGGTGAATTATTAGGATTTTTGTATTGAGTTAGCCGCTGCCGCGGTTTAATTGGGCATTTGTTGGCTTTAATTGTTAACGCGTGTTGCTTTAATTGATGTAGTAGCATGTAAAATATATGAGAAGATTTGAGAAAATCTTTGCCATAGGTACATGTCAAAACTTGCTCAGAAATTGTGCTATTTCCGAGAGTAATACAAAAAAATAATTTTTAAATATATTTATTATTAAAAACTCTAGAGGTTCAAAGGAGTGATTAAACGCTATTAGTAATAACTGGCAGTAAATCTTTAGGCCAAGCCAATAACAACGAATGCGTACAAAAAAATCCCAACACCAAGTCAGTTGATTATGTGTTGCCAGCTTTAAGCTTTATAAATAACAATACTGCAGGCCCCAAGAAAAAAACCTTAGAAGGAAATTCAGAATAACCTGCTTCCCGCGCAAAATACCATTTCTATAGATAATTGGACCACATAAAACAAGGACGAAGAAGTTATAAATACGAACAAACTGCACAGAAAAGTTTGCCTCCGTAGCCAAAAAACATACCGCAGCTGATAAAGAAACTCGCAGAAATAACATTCGGTTCGGTTATTTACAGATAAAAAACTATCGATACTTAAATAGAATTACACCAAAAATATCCTTAAAAACCGTAATACGTCGTCAACGTCCGCGCCACCTGATGCATGTTTTAGATACAGGTGGGCTCGCAAAATGGCAATTCGTAGGACTACAGAATAGACAGCCGAACAGTGGGGCCGATAGGTATAAAACTTCTCACCTAGTTCTAGTAATGCTATAAGAAACTGTGTGTTGCATCGTCATGCAAACTTCCTTACGATGTGCTGAGTGCCAAATAACACTATCCTTACAGATCTGATGTACTTCTATATTCATCGTTCTCTTCATCAAACTCAACAATCTATACCTATTACAAGACATTTTTATTGATAAATAGAGACGCATTTTTTATTGTTTTTTTGTAATTCACAAATAACATTTACTCAAAAACGCAATAAAATACCTTAAAGATAAAACGCGGAGCCAATGATACTTAAACATTTTGCTGTCACAACACACTAACTGTCCTATGTCTACAACTGTTTTAGTATCCAACTGTGCTATGTCTACAAGTGTTTTTGTCTCTTGTTTATCTACAACTGATGTTTTTAAAGTACTTATTTTTAAACACACAGTATGTGTCTGACACTGTCGTAGACACTCTCTCAGTATCTACTCTCGATATACCGCACGCGCTGCTGCCACCTTGCGGGGTGTGCGACAGGTGACCGGTAATTCGGAAAACGGTGTTTCCGCATGTTGTCTCCATTATGCCAATTGCGACTAATGAGTAGTAATTAGGGGGTGGATCCATTCGCTTATGGTTCATAAACGCATTAACTTTTTATTGACATTCATGGGGAGAGTACCGTACCAGCCGATCAATTACAAGTGACCGCTACTGGCGACAAATACCTGCAACTGATCTTGAATGGAAATATATGAATAGGATTGCTGGCGTCAGTTGGTTTAGTTAGTATGAGTTGCTATATTATTTATGAAAACTGAGTGGTCGAAATAAGAAGTATTTATAAACGGTTTTTCAAATTAGAATTTATTACTTCTAATAACTCTGTTGCTTGTTTAAAATAATATTAGTCAATCATAAATAACAGTATAGATGATATATTTCAGGCGATTGTAGGCTATAAACTAAAGTGATAGTATAAAACAAAATAAATATCGTAGGTATAAAAGTCATCCTGTCACAATGCCACTCTGCAATTATAAAATGTTTTTTACTGTAACATTGAATCTATTATTAATCGTTGCTGGAATTTATTATTACAATAAATAAATTCAATGAATTTAAAATAAATACATTTCTTTTATATCGTGAAAATGTAATTTATTGTCATATGAACGCACAGTAACATCGATCGAATATACTTATATTAAAAGAGACTTTTCGGCCATCTATAAACGCTCGGATCATGCGTTTAGGTACCTACATGAATAATATGCAAATTAAAGTCCCACCTTAGTAAATTTCAAGTGGTGTTGGTATGGTTCCAATTATAAATGTTCTTAATTTAAAGATGCTATCTGCGAGCCCACTAACATCTTGCTTAAAGGTCACAAAATAAATGTAAAGAAATTTTAATTATTTGAACATAAAAAGTATCACACGCGAATCGTTATACACGTAAGTCGAAATATGGAGTTGGATAAAATATAATTAACTGACAATTTATGCACAGACGACACTTTTGCACGTTTATTTCATATATTTCGTATCTAGACTTACATTATATGCTTTCCTTATTTACATCTTTATATGAAAATCGCTTTAGAACTGTTATTTTTGTAAATAATAAAGTCGATCGGCTTAAAATAATTCTAAATTTTTTCCCGTTCCTTTTTCAAATACGTAACTTAATTTCTCACTGACATTAACCTACAGATTGTAGAAGTAACTTTTTAAATTTTTCTATTTTGACGTTTTTCAAAAAAGAATACATATTATGTAGGTAATTGAAGAAAAAGCTCGTGATTTCGAATTTTTAAATTTTAGTAACAATTTTCAAAAAGGAATATAGGAATATGTAAGTAGTTGAAGGTTGTAGGTTTTCGAGTACGAATAAACATGTAGTAGAAGAAAGCGTCGTCACTTTGAATTATTCAATTTTAACAGCGATTTTCGTTAAGCAATGTGATTGTCTAGTTGAGGAAAATGTGATTTCGCTGCGGCCGTGTATTTGGAAGGTTTCTATCGACCGCGGCAGGCGCCTGGCTGTCGCCGCACGAGCCAGGGGTTCCCTGGCTTGCACGACGTTCTGTACTATACCTAAACTGTTTATATAATTAAACAGTTTACTTCATATGTAAGAAGCGAAATATTAAAAAATAACCATAACTTATGTTGATTTAACTTTACTATTAAAAAATAGATTTTCGCAAATACAAATTTAACATAACTATCATTAACATCGCATCCGTATTCCCCAAAGAGATAGGCAAAAAAGTGAAGCGCACTCATCCGATTCACCTGTGATGTTATATTCAACGTCCGAAGACCGAAAAAGAGCAAAAATTTGAAATATTTTCATAATTTAAGCCCATCCAATTAAGCCCATAGTCTAACCATAGTTAAGTATGGGTTAAAAGGTTCCACACGTCTTGGATATTAGATGCACAAAAACCTCTATGAGGATTTTCTTCACAATTGTAGCGCGTACTCCTTACGAAAATAATTAACTTCGTCAGAGGTCATACGGATTCAAACCCAAGTCTTCGGGAATGGGAGATTGACCTTAAAACAATTTACCTATTATTTCAGTAACCGCATATCTCATTAAAGTAATAAGCATTAGTTTAAACTTTTTTTTATTGTCACATCAGAGAACACTTAAAAGATATTATCAATGTTAGCAGCCGTATAATCAAACCTTTCTATCAATAAAACTGAAAACGTTACTCTTCTCCGCAAACAAGTGTGTAAGTAGGTACATTATTGTTCTTACAACGACTAAATAAATAATATTGTGTAGATTTCCAGATGTTTTAGAAAGTTCGTCAGATTTATAGCTTACATGTTGTTACAAAATACATCTTTAAAAGAAATCTTTAGCAGAATGTTGGCACGCAAAATACCGCAATAGTTTTCAACTTGACGCGACGCCAGATCGTGTACATCTGCACGCGACGCTCCGACTGGGTCCTTTTACGTTAGAACATAATTCAAATTTTGTTCCATATTTGAATTAACTTTTTTTATATATTTAATTCTTTTTTTTTATCTAAAAAATTTGTCTATACATTCGATTTCAATTTCAAACCTGAGGCAATTTTAAACTTATATAAAAACTTTTTTATTACTTCGAACGTACCTATAATAGAATTATATTTAGGGAGAAACGTGAATACTACACACCTGATACACAAATACAGGCGTGATGTTATTTATAACATGGTCTTTATACGATCTATCATCCATTACAGTAAGTGCTACTGTGAAAAATGAAACATTTGACATCCTGAAAAATTTTACATCCTGAATATTAAGTTTTTTAATAATAGAGCTTAATTTATATACATAGGAATGAATAGAATTTGTAAATTTGCCACACCATACTTATGTCTATTATTATGAATTTTGCAATAAAATAGAATAAAAATAAATGTTGAAATATTTATCGTAATGGTCGTATCGTATCGTTGTTGAAATCGTAGGCGCCATAGTAGTTTAGATTAATAAACCTTAGTGTTAAAAAATATAGTGTAGTCACTGACAGTAATAGAAAAGTTGACTTTACATGTTTTAGGCCAGTCAGAAAATTGCTGCCAGCTGCCTATATCACGAAACAGTTCCTGCATATAGGATTAAGGAGGTGTAAAAGCTGCCTTTTTCCAATTTAGCCAGCTTTCTTAAAGCATCACCCACTTTATAAAAAAATATAAATGATGGTAAAATATGGTATTAAAAAATAACAAATTTAATAATAAGGCTTTCGCCTATTTGCTGTTAAATATTGTCGTTATTCAAACAAGTACATTATAACAATTTACAATTAGATGCAAATGATACGCCATCTAACTTCATTTTATACAATTTTAAGGTTTGTCTATTCAACAGTAGATGGTGCTTTGTACAATTTTCTAATTATTAATACCTATGTATAGTTCATCTATTTGTACAAAATATTATTATTATCTAAACACGATATCAAGCAGAATGGTTAATAATACTACAGTAATATTATTTCAGACTCTGTATTTTCACAAAATTAACGTTAGAAACTCAAACGCGTTTAGTGAATGAGCCAGTGACAAATATTCTTACGTACAATTAGTCTAGAATTACGTAATCGAAGCGTTTATAAACAAATGCTTTTGTAATCTCATTCAGGGAATAGCGTTCGGAGCGCTAGTGTCACGTCTGTCACATTAAAGAGTAAATTAGTGTTATTAAAGTTTCAATCATAATTTCCAGCAATATTACTTTAAGTATAACTTAGTTAAAGTACGTATATTATCATTTTATTACATAATTGGCTTAATAGAGCGAGATGTCGTTGAAACGAGTTTTAATAGCCAATAAAATGTTTCCCAGTGTTGGCTTAGAATTACTAAAGACCAAGTAAGTAAGGTTGTTATTTTCAAAACAATGTATTAATTAGACGTACAGTTTACATGAGGTAGACATGCTTTTAATTGCTTGTATTCTAACTAAAACTTGCCGTGAACCGGAAGGATTAATCAGAACAATAAATGTTAAATAAGGTATGGTGAACTCATTCTAACAGTAAAGAAAAAATAAGCCCAAAACAACAAATACGAAAAGAAAGATACATCCAACAGAGGTACACAGCATCAGGTGGACCACCAAAAGTTATGTATTTGATATATTCCAATAAAATGTGTTTGTATCACAGAACAAACTGCATAGTAATACCGTACCTGGACTCCGACCTTGAATGTTTGCCTGATATTAAGAAAAATTTAAAGGGCTGCGACGCCTTAGTCTGGAACACAAAACATCAATTAACGGAAGAAATATTGGACACAGCTGGTGAGTGTAATAGAGAAAAACGAATATCCAAGCACTAATTTTATCTTATTGTTAGTGTTTGTATACTATGACAAACAAAATTTCAGTCTTCATATTCAGGGTCTGTATCAAGGGCCTAATTAACGTATTTCGTTACATTTTTTGACATAAAATGCTCATCACAATAATTCTATTTTTACTACCCAACACTAGATGGCGCTATAACCGTTTCTAGATTAATATTTGATGCAGATTTATTTATTTTTTGTCATTTCAAAATAAATCGACAAACTAAGCAAATTTAAACGAAATCGTATGTAAGTATTAAAGAAATTGTTATAATGTAATAATGTTGTAGCATTTGATAAATTAAAAAAATGTGTAAAAAGAATTATGCGTGGAGTTCACGCTCGATAGAAACGAAACTATCTTGCTGATTAAATGCAGATGAAGAGATTTCATTTACTATATTTCTATGAAATATATTACTTTCGCCTTGAGACAAAAAAATTATTAAGGCAACAAATTTGACACAGAAGCCTGGAATCACAATGGCTATTTTGTGTGTGTGGATTATTTAATGTTTTCATTATTTAATGCCTGCCGAATACAAATATTGGTAATTAAATTTCCAGAATTTACTGCTCTTGCTGGTAGCTTTCATAACCATTAGACCATTAAAGCCAAACATAGAAAGTAATAAGCACTCATTTAAGGTCGGTTCTTCTAGGGCCCCAGTTAAAAATAGTGACCACGATGTCATCAGGTCTAGACCACATTGATATTGATGCGGTGGCCAGACGCGGCATCCGGCTGGGCAACACACCAGATGTCCTGAACGATGCAGTCGCTGACATCACAGTTGGACTATTGATTTCTGCAGCGAGGAGATTCAAAGAAGGAATCCTAGAATTAGAAAGGTGAGGTAATCTCATATGAGATACTTACACACAGCCACCAGCTTACCTACTAAATTATTATGACAACTCGGAAGGAAATAGACTGTTTTAATCAGCAAGAGAAATGGCTAAATCTCTGGAGTTTAAACTCCAACGAAATTCGCTTGGATAAGAACTCGTTAGAAAATTCCCCAACCATTATTTATTATAATAATTAATGCATTAGCAGTAAAGCAACAAATGAATACTGACAAACTTTTGCTAAATTGAATATCTTGTTAGGCTATTATTATAATTTTTTTAAACTTTAGGATTCCGTAAAAAACTAAAACCCATAAAATGCCAATTGTAACGTGTCTTGAACCAAAAAAAGACCGTTCCAGCTTCTAAATAGAACTGTTTTTATATCTATATCTATATAGAACTGTTTTTATATATATATTGTGAAATGTGCATTTCAAGTGGGAATTGGAAGTACGGAGTGCAATGGAAGTTAGGTCAGGACATCGCTGGAAGCACTGTAGGGATTGTAGGATTTGGGGGCATCGGGCAGACGGTTGTCAAACGTTTGAAAGGCTTCGATGTCGCCAGATTCATCTATTGTGGAAGAACTGATAAACCTGAAGGTAACTATTTCAAAATAAACTCGAATCGCTTACTAAAATCGGAAAAACGTCAGATCACTTCATAAATAGACCTGGCTCAATTAATAGAAAATAAAAACAAATGAGAAAAAGTGGTACTTTATCACGCTCCTCTCAATGCTTCACGCGACTAGTTACCAGTATATTTGAACTTTGGAGTCCCTTATTTTTTTAGAATCTTTTCATGTCATCTAATCTCAAACTGGACAGAGACTGAACATCATCATCAACATGCAAGGACTGCATGTAGGTACCATAAATCCAAGGCTACACTTGTTTAGATAATTTGACAACCAGATACAGACCAAACACTCGTTCATCATGCATATCATATACTTGTAGGGATCAAACTTGAGTCAAACATATCTTTACAAGTATATTTCAATTTCAGGCAAAACCCTTAACGTAGAAAGAGTAACCCAAGAGCAATTGTTGCGCGAGAGCGATTACGTGATCCTGTCCTGCCCACTGACGGCGGAAACCAAGAACATGATCAACTCTAACACCTTGAAGATCATGAAGAACACTTCTGTGCTGGTCAATATTGGACGAGGCGGTAACTTCTATACAGCTAATAAATCTTTTTGTTACCTAACTACATCGATCTAGACACACGGTTTAATCTACTGGAGAAAAACAGAAAAGTCAAAAGCTAAATTATTTTGGAGTTACTTTCGTTTTAATTTTACAAATATTTATTACCAAAATTATTACATACGTTTATTATTATTGGAGATAGCCTATATTATTCTTTAAAAGTGTACATTTATATTGTTTACATATTCGAGAGTTTTCATGTTCATTGTCATTCGGGGGAGCAAAATTTTTGCTATGTCAAAAAATGTTACATTCTCTGCTTTAGTTTTGGCTCGTACATACATCTGTCCCTACAAGCCTACAACTGCCCCTAATTCTTATACTACCCCCTATTAAACACATACAAATCTGCATATTTGCTCTTGGTAACGCAAATATCATTCCATGATCTTCGTTACAACTTTCAGGGCTAGTGGACCAGGACGCCTTGTACGTGGCGCTGAAAGAAGGCCAAATCTTCGCAGCTGGTCTGGACGTGGTGACTCCAGAGCCTCTGCCCGAGGACCACCCGCTCATAACTTTACCTAACTGTTGTAAGTGATTTACGATATTAGCACTAATGATTTCTATATTAACATATCATTCTTTTAGCATTTTTTCAATCATCAATTGTTTAACAGTCAAGTTAGATCTCCTTAAAGCTTTTTTGAGCGGTTGATCAACTAATTTGATGCTAAATCGATTCATGATAGAACAATATTTGAGTTCCCCAACTGTTCACTTCTTACCTATTTTGCCATAATGATTGTTTGAATTGCTCATATTTTTTGTTTCTAAGTATTTAAATTGCTAATGCGAAATTAAACTTGGTTTCTATGTAAAAAAAAACTGAATAATACAGACCCCTACATATTATAATATTGAAAATAAATGTTGATTAAAACCTAACGTATGCAGTTCATTTACATCTTGCATTAGCGAGTGGAACAAGAAAAGATAGTTATTTTTATAATTGCCAACTATGACAATTTCTCGTCCATTCTCTCTTGTTTATGAGTATATTGGTTCGTGTTGACAATAATAGCACTATTTCAGCCAATTCGCTTGTTAAGACATCGATACAAATAGTACCTAACTAGACAAAAAAGATACCACTTGTACAGGCAGTAAAAATTATCTCAGATATATGCAGTTTGCCATCCCCTGAATTCATATTTTAAAAATATATTTGCCATAAATTGTATATTTTAAATACTTACTCACCACCTGTTCCAGAGTGGGACGTAACTGTAACTTTTGAAATGCGGCAGTGTGACAGTCCTCTGCCTACGTCTTCGCGGATTACATGCGTGATGTAACGTTTATATGTTTAAAATATTGCATAGTATGTTTTCCGTGTTTTTGCAGTCATAATACCACACATGGGCAGCGCGACGATCGCCACGAGAAACGCCATGGCCGCCGTGTCAGCTAACAACGTGCTACTGGCTTTAGCGGGCGAGCCGATGCAGTCTGCAGTCTGCTGATTGTACATTATATATCTACGTCCATTTATTTATTATCAATGAAATAGTAATTTCACGCGACTCAAAATTAAAGGCATAAATGTTATTTTATAATACGGGTGTTATTATTTTTCTTAAGTACTTATGTCCCCATTTAAAACTGTACTAAGCACCTTCTGAAAGTATTT
>DWME01007488.1:0-12581 GCA_018244795.1 Parelbella ahira ahira
TTTGATTCCTCAGTTTGTTAAGTACCTGCTTTTTCGCGGAAATTGATTTGCAACATCAATTTACAAAAATCAAAGCTAAGTACCAATAATCGTCCATAAATAATAAGGCAGTAGTAAGTTTTTTAATTCGAGAGGCGATCGCTTCTCGCGAACAATTTATCGTTTTTAATTCAGAACATCGCCGTCGCACCTACCCGGGGCGGCGTGCAATTATTTGATTCCATGAAATAAATGTTTAGCTATTCGCTTTGTACGTTTGTACTGAGTGAGGTGCGCGCGACGTGTCGATGCGTCGATCGCACCATCGAGCTGCGACTGGGGCTGTTCGTCCACTCCGCTACTTCCACGTGAGCTTCCAATGTTACTACTATATAAACAAAAGAAAAACATATGTAAGTTTGCATATTTTTTTAAATTATAATTTACAGTGTCGTGATGTTGTCGAAGAAGTATCAATGATATATTGCCTGCCAATAAACCTTGCTCTTTAGAACTGATTGGTATCAAACGGTCGTGGATTCCAGCGACGTAGGATCCACTTACGACTGAAGTATGTGTGGAACACGCTGGAGTTTTAACTGAATATCAGAAAGCACGATTCTATTGCTTCTACCGCTCTTTTCAACGTTGCTCTCGCTGTGCCTCCGTTCAGTTTACTGTCACAGATCTCTTACCGATATAGTCTAACGTGTAGTCTCCTGTCTCAGTGTCTATTATCATCATAATACATGTTTGCAGTTTTTGTTTACATCAACATCAACATGGTGGCGAGAGTGAGATCGATGGCTCCAGCCATCATTATAACAACACTATTATGATGGCCACATTATTGGCATTGTGTTCTGCGGCAACACTGGTGTTGGCGTGTAAGCAATACAGAAGGGGCCAACAAATGATGGTGCAGAAGGAACTGCAGGCCGACATGATAAGAAAGATGCGCCAACGTCTGTCGTTACGGAGCCGGTCTGAGGGAGCGTCCCCGCTGAGCGTGAATAATTTTTCTTATTATCAATTTTTTTTCTCTTATATTTTTGTTTCCATGTCATAATTATAATTAGATTTGTAACTAAATAACTAGCCAATATTTAAATTGTCCACTTATCTACATGATAGAAGAGATATATATGTAAAATATATGATGAATTAGAATTAATTAGGATATCATTCCGAAAGTTGGGACCCGATAGAAGAGAAAGATACACTGAAAAACTTAATATAACTTTTTCTCAAGCTAATTCATTAGGTATATCATTACTATAAGATAATTATAAATAATTGTAAACTAAAAAGGTATAAGGATCTCAACTTAAATTTAATTTTAGATAGTCTAATAAACAAAATTGAGGAAACTTTTACTAGAATTAAGACCTATTGTAATTTAGATTTGTCAAAGCCAACAACAAAAATGGAAACTTTTGACTTTAAGTCAAAAGTTTCTGGGGCAAATTTGATTCCGGTTATGGACAGTAGAGAAGATACGGTAGAAAAAATTATAGATTGTGTAGAATTATATAACAGTTGCCTAAAAGACTGCGGATTTATGAAATCAGATAAGCAAAATAAGCAAAAAGTTGCTCTAGGAAAAGATATCGATACGTGCCCTCGGGCTACTCCCGGCTCGCCCGCATTTTAATCCTGCAAGTTTTCCAATACCGCGCGCACCTGTGGGCCATGTTTATCGTTCCGACAAGCCCGCGCGCCGTCGCCGGACAATTAGGGAGTTTCTCCATTCGATCGCCGCCACCGCGCCCGCCGACCTGCACGCCCTGTCACTCGCTGTTACTCGTATTTCATTGCTCTGTTAACGAGGGCTATCGAAAATATTACTTTTTGCATAATCGTCAAATTTGTATTTTTGTTTATTTTTCTTAAGTAATTTGAGTACGAGATCTTATTAAACATTTGTAATAACTAGTATCAAAACTCAATATCAGGCATGGAAAGGCTTATTTGCAACAGTGGAGGAAATGGACTAATAAAGATGGTCACTAACTGATATTTACCGCAGTCCCATTCCCTGCCCACTAACAGTTCCATTCGAAAATCTTATTCGGTGCCGGTTGCAGATGCCTGTAGGATTTTTGCCTACTTTTGCATGCTGCTTGCTGGTTTCCCACTCCTTTCGCTAGAATAAATTAGAATTCAGGGCATTGTAATGTAATATACCTAGAAAATATTGACCCACATATAGTTAATATATGTGTCCGAACATAACAATTTCGCGTGACGGCGCGCGCGACATCTCACCACGTAGGTATAGATAGCGATGGCAGCATCATACCTTAGACTTTTCCCTGCCACGACACACCCTAGAAAAGCTTGGTAAACGTGGTGAGGAAATCTACTCCTAAACGTCGTCCATAATGTTCTCCAAGGTACGTGTTCTACGTGTAGTCCGTCAGCCTGCAGTGGTAATAGACCAAGCCGTGACGCTTCTCGTTCTGGAAGAGTCATGCACAACAGTCGAACTATAAGGAGCTTGAACGTGACACTGCAATCTGTAAAGCTCGCAATATTTCTCTTACGCACGAGGATAAAGCAAAGAATTGTCTATATCATTAGTAAGACTGTGCCGTTCGAACATACCTATACTTCAGCACCTAAATCTGTTTATTTGATTCCAAACATTAAGGAATTTGATCGTACAATAAATATTTTTTATTATTTCTATATATGTATATCGAAAATGAGGCCCGGTTTATCCGCATCGTCAATATAATAAATTGAGTATTTGCGGTTTCATATGAAATATCTTTAATATTTTTTACCTTTACGTGTTTGTGATCGCTCCACAGGGCGCGTGGCGGCGGGCGGCACGTAAACAAAGTGAGTAATTAAACAAAGTGCACGAGCCGCGGACGCTGCCTTCGGCAATGGCTCCATTGTTTGTCGGCCGACAGCAGACCAGGAGACTCGTGTCAATTCTATTCCTATCAATAGGGCCTTATGTTTATTCTTACGCCCTCAATGTACAAAAGGTATCTACGTAAGATATATTTAAAACTTGGTGCTCTCTTCCTAACTCGTAAGACCCCTGTGTTGATATTTATTATAATTAGTTCCTAATATTAGCGGGCAAGCAACAGTATAGGTACCTACATTTATATTTAGCTTCTTTGCATTTCAAACTGTGATAGAAAGGGATGAAGCGCGTCTTTTACGAGGGCAAGCAGTTCCCATTTTATCAGAACAACAAAAGTCTATCAATGTAGGTAATTCTCTGTATGCACTTGTTATGTAGAAAGGTACCACCCACAAAGATGTCGGCCCTGAGTGCCGATATTAACTAAGTAGTTGATGGTGTCAGAGAATACCTCGATAAAGATACTGGAATATATTTTTCAGCATCCAGCTCCCACATTAGGTATGTTGAGCGAGTATAAATCTAAGGCGCAGAACACATTACACGCGCTCCGTAAATCTACCGCCATTAGTTAACACTTCGGCGACCGCTAACGGAAACGAATAAATTCAATTTGTGTCTTCTAACAGTTTCAGCTCGTCGGCGCGATTTGTTTTTTTTCCTATTTTGTGTGATTACAGACACACGATACTATCTGCAGCTTGTAATTAGTTTGTTGCAGTTAAAATATAAAAATAGCACCACATTATATCTCATGTCGACGTGAAATTTTCTACGGAGTGTTCAAGTCATGTAAAAGATTTGATTTTCCGGAGTTCATGAGCTTGATCAGATCTCGTAAGCGAATATAGCACACACACACGTATAGTATAATATTCCACACTGAACAACATTTTATAAGTATTTTCAGTGTTCTGATTATTTAAAAATATAATTTACCAATAATATCCAAAACAAACTTTTTAAAACCTTTTTTACAGCATGAACTACCTTTGTGAACTCTGTGATTTATGCTCGTATCAGTATTATTTATATATTCGTTAATTCTATGCTTTGTACCTCGCGGTGGACTGGAAGCTCTGATTGCGAGTCAGAATCACCTCGCTGACCGCAAACATCAAGCTATTTAGCACTGTCCTACGGCGGTACAGTGAAAGCCTTTAATATTTAACAAGAAAGTAGCTGTAATGCAATGCATTTGGCAAAATTTTGGAACATACATTTAAATGTCACTTAAAGAGGGTGAAAGGGGTGGAATAGCCCGATTAGCAATATCGTAAGTTTCAGAAACGCATTTTGTATTCGCATGCATTAAAAGCCAAGTCCATAGATGTAAAGATATATAGAATTGCACTTTTAGACGTCACCAAGAACCCTTTGATCATTTCCCAGTTGTACAGGCTTCTTTAAAAATAACAGCGTTAAGGCCATAGTCTGCAAAGCTGGCCAACTGCTGATTGCCAGTTTTAGCACTTGCACAAATAATGTGAGCTCCGGTAGCCCTATAGCAATGAAACGACACAATCGATGTTTGCAACGTGCTGTCACCCCTCATATAAGCGACCACTATTGGCAAATGTTTAGGAACGGTTCGGATGGCACGGTGAGACGTAGACTCCGGCTGCCATCCTCCAAGGACGATCTTAAGTCTTGTTAAAGGCTTACAGGGCGGTTACAGGGCTTAAAACGACGGTAGAAAGTATAAGACGGCTGACAACACACCTGAGTATTTATGATGCACTAACTGTGAAGCTTCCTCCGATCAAATTAATACATTAATCTTTACTGAAATTATTAAGAGGAACCCTTGCGTAAACGTTATAGTAAAGCATGACAAATGGTCCTATCCTAAACTTGCCCAATGAATACGTCGGATACGTATGAAGCGTACTAACAGTGCACGACATCGCGATCTCACCGCTGCTCATCCTTAAAAAGACAAGGAACAAGGTCGCAACAACGAGTCAGTAATTAATTGATACGAACCTAAACATTTGATACATTATATTATGAGAATGATGAAAAGTATAAGGGGTTCTAAGCTGAATTTTAGGAGCCCCAACTAACCTCACCTTATCGTGGTCCAATCGAGGCTCAGACGAGCACTTGATCGCGACATGGTGCAACATATCTAGGCACAGCAAAATGCTCTGGCCGCCAACAGGTAGCATTGTAGGCAATGTGAAATTGTGGTCTGCCATTCGTAGCCTTCATTCCCAGCGTAGGACTTATGGGCAGAGCCGTGAAGCCGTGAACCCCTTTAAACCGTGAAAGTTCACAAAGACGATTATTAGAAAAGGTCTATGTCCAATAGTAAACTGTGACAGGCTGGTGAAGATGTCGTTATGAGATGATGATGATACCGTTACCAGTAGTTCAGATAAGATTTGCGACGTATGTCAGATCTAGGACTTCTTAAGTCTTACAGAACACCGGAACGTGTCGATTTGCACTAGGCGCTCGCGGCAAATTGCGATTTACGAGCGGGCGGGACGCGCCGCCGCGGCGCCGCCCGCGCACCGCCCGCTGCCTGTCGCCGCTCTTGCGGTCACGTTGGAAGCTGTTCAAGCCATCGCTTCCCGTACTAACACGCTTATAAAGACATCGATCATTCGTTTCACTTAAAAGCACACTGCGTTTGTCATAAAAAGAGTACAGATTATACTGAAAGCAGAGAGCCAAATATTTGCATGCTAAAAACTACTAAAAACGTTTAGAAACCCAAGTAGTCAATATTAACCTACACTGCCCTTATAGGCTCCTTGAAGTAATATATTAAATACGCGAGGTCAGGTGAACGTGTCCTATGCGCATGTTACTTGGTGCGCTTTACTAATTAGGTTTTGAATGGAATTAAGAAAAGTGAGAGTGTTAGCAATTAACTGTAATTATTTTTATATTAGTAAATAAATAAATGAATAGATAAATGCTTGGGAACATCTTCACACATGGCCATCTAAATCCATCGTAGACTCCGAAATTAGTAGGCTAGTCCTACATTAGGTACTGAAGAAGGAGTCTATGATTTTAAGCGCATTTAAGTAGAGAAATTGTGATTGTTAGTTTTGTTACGAATATTTAAATCAGAACACTAAAATACTTGACTTTGACTGCCTCGTTGGTCGAGTCGTTGCAAGCGCGGCTTCCGATCGGGAGGTCCTGGGTTCAAATCCCGGGTCGGACGCTATTGGATTTTTCTCATTTATAAATACTTTACACTGACTTGGAGTCTGAAATAGTGTTCGGTGTTTGGCAGTAGGCTCACTTATTCCATGGGACTTAAACGTAACTGGTGAAACGTGGTTATGTACTACACTCCTTTTCTTACCCTTCCGGGGATTACAGGCGCTGTTTCTCGTTTTTTAAAAAAAGTAAAAATAGCAAGTTAATCTAAATATTTAATGGAACTTCAAAACGCTAACAAAAAATCAATTTGCTCAAAAGCTTTCCAACGGTAATTGTTGGACACAAAAGCTGCACTTACAGTTGACTTACAAATCGCTGTCCAATTAGAAATGATCCATTTAGCGAATTGAAAAAACACTATTAATTTTCATTAGCAGGGGTTGGCTATAAAATGAATCCTTTAAAAAAGCTCTTTGGAGCCGTTCACGTCGATAACCGGACAGTCAGAATTGGACTATAAGGGACTTGTCCAACCATATACAAAAGAATAGAGACAGTCGCTTTAACTGAAGGCTTCTATAATTCAAGAATTGTAAGAATAAGTGTCCACATATTGTATAAATAGGTATATACAACATAATAAATAATAAATAATATGCAAAATGATCATATCCACACACAAATTGTAGCTATCATGTGGTACGCCAATGGGAAAACCGGCTCGTCTGCGTGGTCATAATATGATAACAATGCTAATGAAATAAATGTTTCTAAATACTATCTAGTTATTGGGTCTGCTGGAACCATCTCGTTTACTAAACTACTTATAGGTCGGTTACTCGACATATTTGTTTGCTTCTTAAGTACTTGTGCATAACACGTCGATCGTTGCCGGAGTGCGGTCAGACTTAAGGGGATATCTCTTCTTCCTCATAACTCATCCAAGAGAAAAAACACCTCATCTACAAAATGGATCCCAAATAAGTTTCAATTCTTCGTTTCCAATTTGGGACCGAATTCGTTCCGATATTTATTGGAGACTCGGATTAATCTTTAATTTGCCCTCCGCGCTTTCCGCTTTTAAACGCGCTTATGAGTTTTTCAGCTGAAAACATTTTGAACCCTACCGTTGAAAAATAAGAGGTACATTCATTTGAAGCGGGAGTCTGCGAGCAGTAAAAGTGGGAAATATTTATGAGCTTTCGAAGGAAATTCTTTCTGAATGTTTGCATTTATGAAAATATGCTCGAATGAAAGGGGCCGGCGATAGGCTTACAGGGTGTTTTCAAAACACCGGGATTAAATATGTACTTGCCTCTGTTTAATCTGTAAATCTCTTACTTTACTCCTACCTTGTAATCAATTATATTGAACAGTGTTACAGACCCATCCGCTTTTGGATAACGGTTCCAATAAGCGTAATTGTCAATTAATACTTAAGTAATTAGTGAGTTGAAGTGGCAATGGGCAGGTCACATCGCTCGAGTGACCGATAACCGATAAGGAAGAAAGGTCATCGAGTGGTGACCACGTCTCGGTAAAACGAACGAACGTCGCCCCCCTACCAGGTGGTCTGGCGACTTGAAGAAGACAGCGGGAAGCTGCTGGATCGGAAGGCCCAGGACCGGATGGAGTGGGGTCGATTAAGGGAGGCCTTTGTCCAGCTCAAGAGGCTGACGATGATGATGATGATGGCTGTTAATTGTGTTTTTGTCAACGATGTAGTTCTATATCTATGTACCTCTATAAAACGTTACGCCAAGGACCACTCAGCAGAAGACAAACTGCCTATATTTTACAACCCCACACTAGGAACCCCTGTATCGTGACATCCAAAAAACGTACAAGAACAAACACAAATACCTGATACAGACAGACATCCGGTGACCTTATAAAGATATTTGCCCAGTCGTTTGTCAGAGCAGGGAATCCATGCGCGACCAAGTCGCCTGGACCACTAACAGGGCAAACGGACAATGGAATCGGAAAATCCCGCTGTAGGTATGTGTAACAAACGTTTTCGATCGTCGCGCGTAATTTATGCGGGATCAGAGGGCTAACGACGCGCTCCGCGGCCGCCCCGCCGGCAGTAAACCTTGTGCCATACGTCTATTAATTGATACAGCTGCCTTGTGGCACTCCCACACACGGTCACATGATGCCGTATGTCTTGAGGCTGAGGAGTCTTGAGGAGTATAACACGCTATCATAACATCTTAGAATTCTCCGTAACATTTGACTGCTCTCCAGCGTGTGAAGCTTGCAAACAGGTATTTAGCCAGCGAAGGGATAAAAAAAGTACGCAGATAAAAAAAGTTAAATATGATCATGACGCTGATGATGATAATTTTGGATGAGCCGTCACCAAAACCTAATTCTCTGACATAGGTATAGAAAATAAAAAGAAACCTACAATTATTTTCATAACTAAATACAATTGAAATAGTCGTTGAATATAAAATAGAAATCACAAATATAAGGCCGTGAATGGACCATAGTTCTTACATAGCGATAGCTCCTCGACATCTTTTATCATATAAAAAAACTGAATAGAATCAAAAGTAATATTACTATCAGTAACCTCTGCAGGCGAAAATACATTTTTCTAATTAGGTATAATAATATGTATTTTTATAATTAAGTATATGATTTATTAACACAAATGAAAACTTGTTTTCGTTTTGCTTTAGGACTTTTCTTACTTGACTTCTTCTTACTTTTCTTCTTACTTGACTTCTACATAGTAAGCAAATTATTCCGCTGAATGTCACAAGTTCTAAAAAACTGCAAGTGTCTAGTATCTAAAACAAAATAACTACATATCATCCCCATAAGCGTAAGAATTTTATTGACTTACATACATACATACCTAACGTTCCTGAGTTTCGCTTTATAAAGTGAAATGATTTATCCTCAAATGGCAACACAACGCTCACGAAAAAGACTGCATATTGAAAAGAAAATTAATATCGAACAACTCCACCTTAAAGCGGCCATAAATTCGACAACAACAAGAATCATTCACAGTCGCACCTAACGGTTATATTAAAACGCATTACTTTTCCAATCGCACTGCTAACGATACCATTTTTCCGTCTTCGACGACAAAGTAAACTTGGCTTTACCGATTTAAAATAGAGTTGAAATTTGTTCGCGGTAACAAAAAGAGGTCGGTTTCTTAAGAAGGTTCGATTCGTAGCATTCTTTTAATAAGTGGATGATTTACGCGATGCCAGGCGCACGCGGCGCTCCGCCCCTTAATTAGAGAAAGGAAAAAATTCACGAGTAACACCTTCGCGCTTCGTCGACAACTGCGTGCCGCGAACTTACTTTTCTTCAAATGTAATTAAATTTTACACTCGACATTTTCATTCGCCACAAAGGAAATGTGAAGCCTCCTCTATGCACACAGATTTAAACAGCAGAGTTGATTGGATTGACGTGATAACAAATCTCTATTATCGCCATCCCAATATAACGCGGTTGTCATCAGTGCCTTTCTTTGACTTTTCTATACTTTCTATTATTTTTATGCATCACTGAAGTAATCGCTGTTAAGCGATAAGACGACCCATTGTTTACATTTGTGTGGCCTGTGTGTATTGTATGACCTCTCACGCGTAGTTAACAATTTATTTAAGACAATTCTAGTCGCAAAAATTGTACTAAGTATATTTTTTTTACAAAAAAATCCGTAGCTCCGTCCCGTCCTTAGTTTCTTAATCTCATTGTTATATTTCCTTACTAAGCTGTACTTTGCTGCGTGAGTCTGTAGCCACGCGCACTCACAGCTATCTAGAAGTGAGGCTCTTTGAACAGTAACCATTAGTGGCAAGTTTCCACTAACTTTTCACGCGAAGGCTGACAGGCGCCTTAACAACATCCGACTGTATAGGCGAGATAAAATTATCGAACATACACGCTAATCATTGACTCCCGACTTCTCCAATCCACATTGGAGCAACGTGGTGGAGTGTGCTATTGGCCTCCGCAGTTGTATGAGAGACCCGTGCCTGCCATGACACGTAAACGTTACAGACACTACAATGTAGTACAAAAATCTGATTTATTTTAATAGCAGTACTGAGCAAGGTGGAAATGTTTTACGACGTGCAGTAAGAATGACGGCGGCGGGGTCTTTCTCAATTGAACTTGAAAAAAGCTACAATACTCTAAGATAAGCAAAGTAAAGAATTACGGGTTCAATGAAATTATCATTGTTATTATTTCTGCGCAGTACTGTACATGCCATTTTCTTTTAAGGACTTCGGGACACAAATTTATACCTTGACAAAGTGTACTGTCAAAAAGTAAAACCTATAATTAAATAAGAATCATAGACAAGCCGAACATCGAAACATGAAGATATAAAGGTACTTTAAATAGTAGGTGTATGTAATTATTGTCAAACAAGAACCAAACAAGCAAGCTAAAATCACAATCATTCTTTGATCTAAAATATCAAAGAATAAGTGCTCATACATGAGCTTATCTCCACATCCCCTTGATTTCAACAGACAATCGTATAAAAACACGAGCGATTGAAAGAACAAAGTGGGTACATATCAAAACACAGGTAAAATATCAAACGTCCCTCTCGAAACTAAAATGCCCTCGTTCTAAATAAAAACATAGCTCCCAAATCGTTTCTGTTTTCCCGACATCTGTATTTGAAACTATATTACACTTGCACCCGACATATCCGAAAATAAACCATGTTCGTACGACGCAAAGCTTACCCGTGGATCTGTAATCCTTGCAATATTATAGGTATGAGATTGCAAGCAGTAGCGTGTGTGGCAACATTAAGGCGAATAAAATTTAAATATGGCAACACGGGCTTGCGTTATAAAAGAAACGAATATTATAAAAAGGAATGGAAATAATAAAGAAATTGCGAAGGTAATCACCAATAATCTGTGCCGAATCCCAGAGTTTCGGGAGTAGGATATTAATACTATGGTCGTACATTATAGATAATTCTTATGGTACAAAGATATATGTAAGCGATTTAAATAGTTGTCATCTTGAGCATCAAACACAGAAATAGACATAAACTATCAATACAAACATTGATGTAGTCTTAGGAAACGTTCGGAGGAATTTCATGAAATTTGCTACAGTATATCTTAGGTACTTACAACAAATCGTTTAGCAAAGATCGATCGGGCGGTGTCCACGGATATGTACAACGTGCGCTCAGAATTACAAATAGATAAATGATATCAAATTGAAAACCATAAAAATTACACAGCTGCATGTTTACTGAATGTGTTTGCGTTACAGCGTTCGGCGCGGCTCGTATTATTCAAATGCGGACCAATAAGAGAGCATTTACGGCCAACCATAAAACTACAATCCAACCGAACGAATAAATATCCGACCCTGTAACTTATAACCTCGCGCACCGAGATGTACGCGCGATGGAACGACACGGGCGGAGCGCGGATACGGGGACTAATTCTACATTAATCTAACCTATTGCGGGACTTGAAATACCTATCTATTTGAAATTTCTTTCTTTACAAACGGACAGCCGATCCAATGTTAGATGGTTCTCAACTTCGACACAAGTTTTATTTGAGAGTACTACTCGTTATCACCGACATATGTATGTACGCAGCTCCAAACCCCATCAAGTTCCGACACGCATAGTTCCTTTTACTCACCAGTAGGATTATACAAGAGTAGCAGTTTTGCAAATTGCAAATGGTAGGTACATTATAAACACATTACAAACGCAACAAAATAGAATTTAATTATCGTATTTCAGCTCACAGACGTCCAAAACCGGTCGTGGACATCGTCCAAAAAGAACACAACTAACAGTCCTCTGATTCTTTGGTTCCACCTGTAGGTGTGCAGGTACAATTATAATTAATTGCAATAATCGAGAAGTTACATAATGATCATACATAGCGCTCTGAACAAAGCCACATCCATCGGCCGCAGCTCCGTGCGCTAAAGTTATAATAATACAAGCCATAACGCACGGTTATGGGCGCCGTAACCCGAAACAACCGGACCGAGGTTAATTTTGCACCTGTACTTATTGGGACTTATAAAATATACCGCACTGCTACCTCCCGCAGCTACCCGAACGTCGCTGCCGATATTATTTATGACTACAAAGAACACTACATACTGTACTCATATAACATTTTATGTATTATAACAGCGACTAACGCGTAACTCGCCTCATTGGTTCGTCTGGCTACACTGCATAGATAGTTATTAGCGTGTACAGATATTTTGTAAAAGAATGTGGATAAAGTGAGATAAATATCTAAGTATACTTACATACACATTGTGTGTGACATGGAGGTACAGGCTCACTTACACATGTATTGTGTAGCAATTGTTGTATTGTTGTTTGTTTATTGTGTTACGCCCATGGAACGAGCTATTCTCGGAGTCTCTCTGAAGTATAGGATCAGAAATGATACTGTCCGAACGAGAACCAAAGTCATCGACATACATAGCTCAAATGATTAGCTCGCTGAAGTGGCAGTGGGCCGTGCATATCTGCCGAAGAAACGATAACCGGTGGAGTAGGCGAGTTCTGAAGTGAACATCACGGCTCGGCAAAGGT
>DWME01007489.1:0-12580 GCA_018244795.1 Parelbella ahira ahira
CTCGATTCAGACGAGTTTCGTTCTCACTTTTTTCTCATACCGGGCTCTAATATGAAAATCGATTCTTAAGGAGTAAACTCCAAAAATAATAGAATATCATTTAGGGGACAGAAGAGCGTTTATGCGGGCACTGACCACATCTGAGTGTCCAGGTCGAAGCAGTGCAAGTCGGAGGGCAGCGTGTTGTCGGCGGCGCCGCCGAACACGTAGAGGTGGCGGCCGTGCGGCACCATGACGTGCCCGTAGCGCCGCGCCGGCGCCGGGCCCGCGCTGCGCAGCAGGTGCTCCGTGCACACGCGGCTCCAGCTACGGCACACGCATCATTATCTCTACTCACCTTGCACCTTACATACCATATTGTATGCTACTGACTACCCTCTTACTATATAGTAGCAAGTAAATCTGACTATAAAATCGACTTGTGACATCGACTTGAATAAAAATATAGATTTCAATGGAACAGTTAATTTAAAGCCCCTGCGACAGATTTTAATTGCTCTAAGTTCCAAAATAACAGAAGTACTTACACATGTGTCTCAAAATCGAACTGAAAAAGTGCGTTGGTGATCTTGGCGCCGCTCTGCCCACTGAACACGTACATCTTGCCCCTGGCCACTGCGACGGGGAAATTGCAACATGTTGGTGGACACTGGCCCTTTTGTTCCACGCACTCCCATTGATGCTCCTCCCCCTGCTACAATAGCACAAATGCGATAAAAGTATCTGCGTGTAGTAAGTGAAAACCAAAAGTATCCAAAAAAAATTTCAACTCATGGTGACAGATATTTCTAAGGCGGTTTCAAGGCCTTCGATGAGATTTAATGATTATAAACTTAACGATAACTACCAAAACCTACTATTACTAAAACCAGACTACTTACTTTGACCTCCGAAGCATGGAAGTGTTCGTGGAGGTTTATTATCATCGGTTTTTTATTCAAGAGTCAAAAGTATTCAAAAAGCATGTGTCACCTGTCAGAGTATTTTTCGAATGACTATAGTATGCTGTCACCGAAAGCTTTATATGCACGACGAGCATTACACCTACCACTAAGTTGATGGTCCACATGTCGTTCAGCCTCGCATTGCCATCGTACCCAGCGAATATCCACAGCTTGTCGTCGTACACAGCCGCACCGTGGGCTGACCGGGGTACTGGCTCCCTGTAGAATAAATTGAAATGAAATTATTAACTTACTAGAATATTTGTCTATCTCTGACTCATTGGTCGAGTGGTTGCAAGCGCAACTGTCGGGTACTATTGGATTTTTCTCATTTAAGATTTCTAGTTGTGACTCAGACTTTGGATCTGTGCCCAGTGTATGGCAAAAGGCTCATCAACTATTCTATGGGGCGTAAACGTAATTAGTGAAACTTGGGAGAGTACTACACTCCTCTGCCTACCCCTTCGGGGATTACAAGCGTTATGTTACGTTTATTTGTCTATCTACCCGCAATAAATATGGTAACCCCGCATTGTAGGAGAAAATCCCGTTCAGTGGTGAGACTGAAAAAGCATTTCAATTTACCAATTAATGGAGATTTCAATATTATAATATGTACCGTATCAAAACATGAAGAATATTTTTAGCAAGTTGGTTAATTTTATTTCATTTGGCTGTCGTTTTACTAAATAAATTTTGAACTAAATTACTTTAAAACAAACCTGTATTTGTAATTTAATTGATAACAATGGATTTATGTAGCATTCTAATGTTTACTAACTGTCCAGTAAATCTCCACTGCACCCATTGCGCGCTTTGGAACTTGTATTCAAATAGATCATTCTTGTTGGTCAGGTTGGAATTGGCAAGAATATCGCCCGTGTACCCGCCGAACACGAACATTGATGATCTGTGCACCTAGAGACAATTTAGTTTTATTTCAGTTGTACTGCCTCGTCGGTTGAGTGGTTGCAAGTGTGACTGCTCATTTTTCTAACTTCATATTCCCAGTAGTATAGTGTCTGTATTTGTGTGTCGTAGGGTAATCATATAATAGGGTGGAGAAGTAAACAAAATATTAATAACTATTATAAAGTAGTATCATATTCATATTTAACTGAATTACAAATCAAAATATTAACCATTACTACATTAAAACAACCATCATGAAATGGCTGTATTTCTACAAAAACATAATAAAAGTATATTTTTGCCTACCACAGCCGAATGATGGTATCTTGGAGCGGGTGGCGTGCCCATGCAGCCAGTTTTCGTCCACGACTTCTCCCTGATGTCGAATCTTATCAGATCATTGAGCATCGACTTGCCGTTGTCTCCACCGAATACATAGATCGCGTCTTTGTATGCCACCGCTGTGTGTTTGCTACGTCTGTGGGTTATATGAGAGCATGAGTATGTATATTAAATAATATGTAGTATAGGGTCAGAGTTGAGACCACTGGTAACATTGTTTGTGCATTCACAAAATGACTTAAATGATTAAAGTCTTAAGGAATATAGACGTATTCGAATATTGTAAGAATTTTGAAGATACGTGTCGTGCAGACCGACAAAGTTAGCAATGATAGGATCTCTTAGTTACACAACCAAACATATATTTAAAAAAATTTCACCATGTAAGTACCATTCCATGGCAAATCTGATCCAGTAATCTCGCAATATTCTATTTTAGTATTGTTTTGTGAATGCTGATTGATGCTACTTATATTCCTAAAATTAAATACATTTAAATTACCTGGCTCCAACAAATTCATAACACTCGGACATGCGTTTCCATTTGTGCACAGTTTCAAACGGCCCAAACTCCATCCTGAGGCTGATGTCTAACTCATTGGGATTGCGAAGTTGATCATTGATCAACATCTCCCGTGTCTGCATTAAGGCTGATTTTCTGGAAATTTATACATGTTTTTAAAAAAAATTTCTTTCTTAAATATTAAGATTTATACTACATAATAAGTACTAGCAAACGCCCGCGACTGCGTCCGCGTGGATGTTGGATAGTGTAGCAGAGTATTAACAAATATAGAGAATTGTTTATTCTAATCAAGATAATTGTCCATCTCTGTTCACTGACTTATGATCCATGATCTATCAAAAACCATCAGATACCCTAGCTAGATAGCTAGTGATTAATAAGCTTGAGTAATTAACAGGTACTGATATAGCCTTGAATATGAAATGATTTATTAAGATAAGGATTAATACCCAAGTACAAATAATGTGGCCTAGTTTGTACCGGCGCTACAATTGCATATATTAACATGAAAAAGTAGTTATTGTGACATAACTGTAATAGTCAGATATATGGTATTGCAGACTTATTTGTAGATATTAATATCCTCTACAAAACAGTTGTACATTACTTTACTCTATTGTCAATAATTTTCACAGTGTATGTGACATAAGGATATTATATGGTATTTTATTCACACTTTGGGTTACATTATCGAAGTTTTTTTATACAGATCCTTAATGTTTTTATAAATATTCTATGTCTTATGTTCATCACAGAAAATGTAGGATTCTAATTGTAGAAGAATTTTTCAAATTGATCCAGTAGTTTCAGAGCCTATTCGGTACATACAAACAAACAATTATATCTTTCCTCTTTATAATATTAGTATAGACAAATCTATGCACAATGTTCTGGTTGCTGGCTTTTGCCATTGCAAAATATGTAAGTGCTATATAATAGTTTTTATTATTTAGTGGTGCCAAATATGTAATGGGGCCTCTTGACGTTTTGTGGTCACATCCAAACATGAACTTTTTAAAACCATTCCAAATTGTTCTTAACAATGAATATATCTATTTTCACTTCAGAATATCAATTTGGACCCATCATATAGTTATATACTTGTATACCACATTTTTCTAACTAGAATATAACATCTACCACTGTTACAAAATTACATACAGCAGTCTGCAAAGGTTATACGCTTTACAAGAATTTCTAACAGCATAACATTTTATTCATGTAGGTTATAGATACCGATATAAACTGTACTGGTTATGAAATATCAAACACGCTGGTGAGTTCTAAGTTAATAAACATGACTAACATCTGTTTCTTATAGCTAATAGGGGATATTATGCATCTGTACTAGCCTCACTATATATTTATTATTATAGCATTTGCATTTTACATAATAAACTTATCTTACATGTTTGTATTTTGAACATAGCCAATGACTATCTAGCAGCATTGCCAGTGTAGTGATCTCATCTTGACTGTGCACTTTTATCCTCTTTCTTAGATAACTGGATATTACTTTCAGAAGTTTAAAATATAAAAACAGAGGAAATATGACAGGAGAATTACGTATGTATCTCATTTCTGGCTATTACATCACATGTTTAAAACATTTTTCAATATATTTAAGGTTATTATTAGTAATCTTTTTAATTTATTTTAAACATTACGTATTAGTTAATTCATATAGTTTTATTCACATGCTATTCAATAACGGGTACTGGTTGGTTAATATAAAAATATTACTTTGATTATATATATTTGAAATTGCAAATGTTGAACTGTACACATATTTAACACTTATATTTACATAAAACATTTTTACAGGGATTGATTCTGAGTTACAGAAATTATTATGCAGGTTAGCTACAGTTTTGATAACTTTGATATGCCAAGAATGAACAAATGCCTAGTTTTTTTTTATTACGATAGTTACTTTTTCGTGCGTAAAACGTAAAAAACACATCTGATGCTACCTTACAAAAAGGGAAAAAACAAGTGTAATCTTGCATGTGTGCCTAGCCCAGTGTGCAAGCCTAGTCTTGCAAATGTGATATACATACAGGTTACGGTGCCGCTTAACGGTAAAATACAAGGAATTACTAAAATAAACTAGAAATAGGTCGGGGAAATAATGATCTCTACCTGGTCATTGACTCCCACAGAAAATTTCGGCAATTTATAAATTCTTACAATAATCTGCATGCTAAATAATTGAAGATCGGATTCACTTTTTTTACCTGGACCGGATTAAAATGTTGAAATGATTCACTTTAATGATTAGTATTTCAAATGATTTATAACCAGAACAATAACAATAAATAAGCTTCAGGTCAACCGAAAACTCATAATAATTGACAAATTGTAAACTGACATTGAGTCTCGACGGACAGTGTTCTATGACTTTTGAGACTCTAAACATAGATAATAATTATTTTTCCAAAGCTGTGTTGGTCAGTATCAACGAAATAAGTACAGTTGTTTTAACAACTATTCCTATGATGAACTTTTTGTAATATGAAAAGGATAGTATGTAGATATTTTTGTTCAATTTATCTTACTCTATTAAACTTATTAATTAACTATTAAATGTTAACCTATTTTTTAATACAATATGCTAAAAGAGATATCTATTATTCTAGCTAATATAACCGTTTTTCACTTTGGTAATGACATTTTATACTAATCATAATTGTTTAGCATTTATAATCAGTACATAAAAATGGATCTGAATTATAATATGATTTTTGTCTTTTATTTTTTTTCTTCGAATATGTTTTAAAGTGCCAAAACTGCAATCACAGATTACAACATAGCAGCTAAAGCTTTGATTATAATCTGTTCAAACGAACCTTGTCAGTGTTCTGGAGGAGCGAAAAAAACACTTTTCAAATTTTCTTATTTATCTGTGTTCCTAATCAACAGCTAATTTTCCCAGTAAAATTATTTCATGAAACTCTGATTATATTGTTTCTTTATCAAAAGAAAACATATTTAATTATTACTTAAAATATAAAAATTGATTGCAGTTCTGTTTTATAAAATGTCTTCGCCGGTGAGTTATAATTGACGCTTTGTTATGGTTACAAGATCTTTTTAATAGAAATTGAGTTATAAATTTTAAAGCTTTGTGTTAATACATGATTAGGTGGAAGAAAGCGTGAGACGTAATAGCGAAAGTGAGGTCGGCGATGCGGAGACGCCGGAGCACGACCCTCAATTCGAGCCAATTGTTTCCCTGCCGCTGGTGGAAATTCACACCAACGAGGAAGATGAAGAAGAACTGGCCAAAATACGTGCGCGTTTGTACAGATACGACACTGCTGATCATGAGTGGAAGGTATCGACTCGAACTAGCCTTCTATACTCGTAATTCCAAACAAAAGCCTTTTTGAAAGGGTTATGCACCTTTAATAGTTTCCGGAAAAAAAAAATTGTTTAGTGTTTTTTTTCTGCAACTAATGTTTATTTACATTTCTCTTAATATCCGCTTTACTGTTATCATAATTATTGTTGTTAGAATCAAATTGTAATAAAAATTAATTAATAATTATTAAAGAAAGTATTAGGTGAGGTAATTTCAACAGCAGAAAAATTTAAAGGCGCATGTTACGATTACATTGAATTCCAATATTTTGCATTTTATGTAATGTATAATATGTTTAAAAACTATCTGTATCAATTGAATTATTAATATATCCATAGGAACGAGGCACAGGTGATATAAAATTACTCCGTCACAGAACCAATAACACTGTGAGGGTGGTGATGAGACGCGACAAAACACTGAAGGTGTGTGCTAACCATTTCATTACGCCAGACATCAGAATGAATGTCCACTGTGGCTCCGACAAGGCCTTCAATTGGTCAGTGTTTGCAGACTATGCAGATGAGCAATGCAAGCAGGAACTGCTGGCTATCAAGTTTGGTAACCCACAAAGTAAGTTGATGCTAAGTATAAGTTAAGTAAACACGTAACAATAAATAATTATTATGTCATCTCATCATGTCCCTTATAAACCAGGCAGAGGGCATCAAGTGCTAGATTCCACAATCCTTATAGACCTGCTATATTTCTTCAACATCCATCACTCCCGTCATACATATGTACATGACATTTTTGGAAACTTGTAACGCTACTTGCAAAGTTGCTGTCAGTGGTTGGATGTATAGAGCAGAGGATCCAGCTCGCTGCCGTGCCATCGCAGAGGCCTATATTCAGCAGTGGATGATGACAGACTGATAATGTCTGTGTGTATGTGTAACTCCTTTATCACATAGGAAATTAAAACATAAAGTTGTATGCTGAGCAGTGTAGTACACTCCCATGTTTCACCAGTTACATTTAAATCTCATGGAATAGAGATGGTGAGCCCATTGCCATATACTGGGCATGGATCCAGCTTTGGTGTCACTAATCAAAATTCTAAAATAGAAGAATCCAATAGTATCAGTTGTTATTTTACAGATATTTATTGCTCATAGTTAAGGTTCATACTTTAAAGCTAAATGTAACTTCAGTATATTATGATAAAATAAATTACATAAACACAAAGTTCTACCTCTTTTGACTGTTGACTTGTATACACAGACAATGTTTGATGACACAAGCTTATCTAATAGTTCTAGTAGCAAAGATAATATTGTTTTAATGATTCAAATACTTTGTCTGGTATCACTTTGATTGTACTCTGAACACTGTTCTGCTTGTCCAAGGGAATAACGGAAATAAACTTGCTATACATTAAGTTATCACTCTGTATAACTTGATTTATATTGTTGTAACAAGATACTGGTAGCTACAATTATGATGTAAAAGGAGTGTGTTTAAATATATATTTTACTCTCAGGTATATCAATAGGCACACACTGGGGGAGGCCTATGTTCAGCAGTGGACAGCTATAGGCTGATGATGATGATGATGATATCAATAGGAATATGTCCATTTGTATAACCTTGGGTATATTACTTTACATTGACCCATAATGACAATTTTTCATTTGTTTGTTGGATATAAACTTACTAATTGACAAGCAGTCTATAGCAATATGATACATGTTGTACTTTACCAATTTGGATAATTATCTGGGCATGGATGGGCAGCTAAAAAATACATACATCTATTTATACTCGTTTGACTTCTTAGTCAAACGAGTGACATTCTTATGTAGGGATGCTCTTTTCTTCATGAAGGGGGGTGGTAAATGAATTATATTAACTTTTAATGAACATTAACAAAAATGAAAATAAGTAATGTAATTTATACATTTCACACTGTGTTTTCCAGTTACTACTGGTTATTGTTATTCAGTACTTTCAATTCCAATAGTTTTAATACCTTCTTGGTGGGCTATTTCATAATACTGCTCCTGAAGTTAGTTTAATCATAAATCCATCCTAACGCCTTTCTATAATAATTTCAGATGCAGAATTGTGGAAAACTAAATTTGCAGAAGCCCAGGAAATTGTAAGAACAAAGTGCAGTCTTTACACTCAAGATCCATCCTCAGATGAGGATGAAAGTAGTATCACCAGAAGTGAAGATACTGACACTCCAGAACCTAGGAATGCTGAGAAGACACCAGAAGAGGAAACAAAGAAGGACTTGGATAAGGACTCTGAAGGTGTTGTTCTCAAACTGAAAGACCTCAAAGTAGACAGTGAAAAGTCTGAATAATATTCACTGTAATGTTTTATTTCCAAATGTTTAAATGCCCTATATGCAAAAGGTTGAATCCTTATTAACATCTACTCTCTGTTGTCTCACAGCCTTGTCTCATTCCATTATTTGTTATATAGATTTATTCTAAGTACTCATCACTCAAAGTAATATCTCAGAGAACTGTAATTTGTGTACCAAAATTATTAAGGGGTGAGCATGATGCATACATAAAGTTCTAAATGAGCGAGTTAAATTATGTGTTTAGATATGCGGGGCATAAAATATCTAAAAAAATAAAAAAGTAATAATCGACCCATTTGTCATTCCACTGTTGGAATATGGGTCTCCTCCCATATTGAGAGGGTTAAGGCTGTAGTCTGCCACGCTGGCCAAGTGCGGGTTGGCAGACTTCACACACCTCAGAAAATATTCATATAATATCTATTATGAGCCAATTATTTCCTGTGTCTGTGGATATAAACTAAATATAACATTTGATTTTTGTCATTAACACTGGTTTTCCAAATTTTCTATCTTAACTTTTTGAAGAATGTATTATTTATAAATAAGAACCTCACCCATTCTTAGAAACCTGTAACCAAGAACATAATATGTGTGGAAAAATAGAAAATACGATTTGAAAAAAGCATGTTTTTTCTCATGTTTGGATTATTTCTGTATTGTATTTCAACAAATTAGGTTTTTTACATAATAATGTAAGACACAACAAAATTTTCCATTCATAATATTAATGTGGCTTTGTATCATGTTATATTATTATTTTCATAAAATATATGGTTGTATTAGGGAATCTTACTGTGATGCTCGCACCATCTGAAATACAAAAATGATAATAAGAATAGATGGAAATATGGATCAACCCTAGACTGTGGCATGAAACAATTTTATAAACCCTAGATCGTGGCATGAAACAATTTTTGTATTTCTGATTATATCATAGAAATAAAACTATAAGTAATTTGTTTAAGGATGCATTTTATTAACAGGAGATTCTTGATCTATTTTTATTCTTTCATATTATTTCTAACTAGAACTTCAACTGGTGATTATGATATATTATGTAGTGAATAGTGTAAAATGAGGCAGTCGTCTTATTTTTATGCATCTGTGTAAATAGGTTTTATAAAATGCTGAATGTTGATGAACGTTCGAATTTGACACGAAACTCTCGAATAAGTTTAAAAAAAAATAATATTCATAAATTTAATATTCCTCTTAGAGTAATCAAGTTGTTTTAAGCTTTCCTTGTATCTTATCTTGGTACACCTGTTCTGAAGGGATGTTCAACTTATTAGTTACTGATAAATGAGTTTTGTTTTGCTATTGCCACTATGTAATGTTTTTATGAGGTCTGAGACGGTGTAAGACTGCAAACTGTGTTTGTATACCAACTTAGATAGTTTTTACTTGTAAAAAAAAAATTTTTCAGAAGTACATTTCAATTATCCTCTTATTGTATAGTGTAATAGTTAATACTTACGCCTGCTAAGACATAGGAAATGAGTCATTGCCTTCAACACCAAAAGCCAAAATTTGTAGTAATAAAATATGTTATTTAGAAGCACACTGCCATTGTTCCAACTAGAGTCAATATATATTATAGACTTCTGCTTATGTTGTCAAATTTTGGATAGTATTTTTTTACAAGTTGCATCTTTCTAGAAGGTTACCAAGAACTAGATATCGTAATTTTGGCATAAATGGATATGTTGGATGATTCTTCAACTGATTCAGTTGTGTATCTGACATTAGTAGAATAAAAGTGCGACCTGATTAAGTATTCATGATATGCAACTTTTGCATGGAAATTCAACATCAAATGTGTAAAAAACCACTGTAACCATTACAAAATATGTTTAATCTTATTATGAAATTATGATTTATAATAGGTTGTAGATATTAATATTGGTAAGTGCTGAAATTTTCATTAGGTGTTGTAATGTACGCGTGCACGTCGGCCTTACGAGTCAGCATTAGGGCTGATGGTGTGTTATCAATAATGTATTGTTGCCATAAAAGTGAATGCTGTTAATTTTTTTTTTAATAAAGGATGAAAGTTAAATCCAAATTATATGACATCATAAGACATTCGGTAATAATTTTTTAAATATATATTCAGCAATTTCTCATAATACTCTGTATTAATATTTTTGGGTTGCAAAAAAATTGTTCTCTTAATTAACGACTGAAGCTAAAATTAATGGAATTTCAAATGAAAAAATGTTATTTAAATTCAAAATAAATAAAAACATATGCCACTATGTACAACGACTGCTGCCAACGGTGACGCTGCAATTACTTGAAATCTAATTGACGATTCATTTACTACTGATGCAGCCACTGCTATGCTCATTAGTACATGAAGTATACACGATTCACCTTAGACAAAATAAGACGCATGCGCGTAAATTATAAGAACTATGTTAGTCACTATTGTGAGGGTACTTATAGGTATGCAAAATTTTATATTTTAATCAATTTTTTTCACGAAAAATATTTGTAAAAAATATGTACCTATATTGAATACTCTTATATTTAATTCTATTACTTATATTTCTGTATCACTTGACCAAAAATGCATGCAACAAGGTTACTTAATCGAAAAGCACATGTAAGTGTAATTTTAATATTTCTATTTTATAAATTCCATAATAGATACAATCTTTTGAGTCGTTTGTTTTGTTTCCATACCTTCAACTACATGAATGAAAGAAAACGATTTTTATTTTTATTCCACAAATTTATTGCATAATTTTCGACATCTTGTGCATTACAGACATCACATGCAAACCATAAAGAGATACAATCAAAAAACAAATTGTGCCTCATAGTGCCATTGTTTAACAAGTAGCCTTAGTGACCATAACACCTGCTTTTATTTATAGGGTTTGCAATTAGGCTGTTGAAAATTATTTTTTGTGTCCCTCTACAACACTCTCACCAAATAATCTCATGTGAAAAACCATGGAAGGAAAAACTTAAGTGTTTTGCATTAATGTTCTTCTAATGGTCTGCTTACATCTAGTTGTATATATCCAGTCATGGAATATGTTTATATTGAAGGCTAGAATGATGAAAAAATATTAGTTTTATTATTTATTTTATCTTTATTTTTAGTACTGTGAACTAACAATTTATAATATCCGAGTTTGAACTAAGATTACAATAGTTTACAGGAATTTGGAAGGATTATTAATTTCATGTCTGTATGAGAGTGATCCATTTGATACTGTGATGTGTGATGATCCTCTATTTAAAATAACAATATTATCTTAGAAAAACTGTAATTAAACTTTAAATAAAATGAAGTTAAAATGAAATGGAATGCATTTAAAAATTAAAAAGTAACAATACAACAACTCAGCATTACATTACAAAATTAAAACTACAACAAATTTAAAACATCACAAAAGCTGTCCACAATTACGTTTTAGTTTTCTTTAAACCTATGGATTCAAAACATGCATAGTAAACATATGTAGTTGTTTTTATGAATAAAAATATATAATTTACAATATCAGATTGAATTGGGAATATTGTTTTTTTTGCGAATTTATATCTAAAAAACAATTTTCATAGTTCTTTATTGTTAAGTTGTGATGGCAAATGTACACAGGACATTATTGGAGAAAATGTACAATTCTTATCCAATGTCAATGCACTAATATTTTGTTCACACAAATGGTCATCCGGACATGTCACTTAACTTGAACACATTCAAACGATAAACCAAAGAGGTGGTTAGGTTGGTAATGGTGTTCTAATGTATCTTAGACAAGAATATATGTTAGCCTTTTAAATGGCTGTGTATTAAAACAAGATTGAGTGTGTTGTTTTAGTTTCTTGGGATTGCTGTTGTAGCTATGACAAAGATATTGGATTCTGTTAAATTCTAAGTAATGCAGCTCAGGTAGGCTGGTTATGTGACAGAACAAAACATTTACACATATAATTCAGAAAAAAAATCTGTTAGTGCAGCACATAAATTTTTTGATTATTTGCATTATTTTAATGGAAATAACTGGGAAATATTTTCATATACAGTTTACAGTTCTTCTTTTTTCTCATTTTGTTTCTTATGAAGTTGGAATGTTTGTAGTATGTTAACCCGTATACCTATTTCCTTTTTCTTCTCTTCTGAAACCTTACCACTAAGTCTCTTCTTCACTCTTTGG
>DWME01007490.1:0-12580 GCA_018244795.1 Parelbella ahira ahira
CAATACTGCTACTCAGAAGCGTACTCATACATATTTTGTATGTAAATAGAGGTGTATTGTGCGATGTAATCCATAAGGTAATGTCCTTTCATTATTGGTAAGAATATACTTTCATTGTTTCAATAATGCACTTTTAATAGGTGTTGATATGGAGGTGCGATTTGCTTACTGTGCGGATTAAAACAATGCTCGTATGATATATTGACTACGTTTAGTAGTAGCTACTACACATCGTAACATTAATTAACGTTTCATAAAAATAATTATAGAGGTAAATAAAATATAGAACTATTATATAAGGTACTACCTATAATAAATATAGAATATTAGGTAATGCTTCTCTATTATTCGTATTTAACATTTATTATGACATGGTGTAATGACGATGGGAAACATATGCAGGAAAACTACGTTTTAAAATTATATACATAGATACATATAGGTAATACAAGCAAGCACTATAGCAGTGTTGTCTGCTAATTTTAAAAATATTTTATTTCAAAAAGACTTCCGTCGCGCCCTTGAAAGATCTTCGCATGTATTTTAATGTGTAATCAATATATATTAATATTTCAATGTTTAATTAATATCTATTTAGTGTGCAATTAAAATCTGTCATACCTACGTTTCTTAGTTCTGCAAAGAATACGGTTATTAATGGGAAAATATATCGTAAGATATCGACAACTGCACAGTTTATTAGCAAATAAATCATTTACGAGTAAGGAGGTCAATTCAGTAGTCATTCACTTATTTAATTATATCGTGAATGAATAGCGCTCGCCCTCTTTATCTACCAAGTCGCAGTCACCAGCACTCCGCTCAGATCTTTGTTTTTATTCAGTTGTACAATACGTACCTACAATTCGCCAATATTGTCCTATTTCAAACTATTTTCATAGTATAATAATATTTGAATATTTAACAAAAAAATTATAAATATAAATAAAATATGTGAACTATATCTTAATGTAAATTTTGTTTCGTACTCCAGGCTAAAGTTATTCTCAGTTCCCAATTGATCAACAGTCAGAAAGCAAAATTAAGAAGAAATAAGAAATATTCTATACAAAGTTAAAAATCAATCAAGGTTATATTTATAAACAACATTAAAATATTTAATCGAAGTTATGTATTTTAAACTAAGTAGGCACATTCATTGACACAAACACGAAAATGATAATTAGTGTGCGTTGGTCACTTACAAATTCATAAGACGCAATGAACGATCTTCGTTTACGAGCAGGACAGTTTACATTGATCTACATAATATCGTAAAAGCTCAGTTGGTTAAGTGTTGCTTGTTTTCTCACAAGATCCCAATCTAAATTTGTCCTAAATATTTTGAATTTCGACTTGCGTGTCCTGTAATCATTGCATCATCTTTCGTTTTAATCGGCATGCAATTGAATTAAGCAGTGAAATCTGTTTAACGAGTCACTCAAACTTATAATTTTAGAATTTCTCACGTGTACATATTTAATTGAGTTTGTATTAGGAAACTTAAAGATTAGTTGTGCAATATGCATGTGTACCTATATAGTTTGAGGGACAGTCGAATATATTGTGTGTGATGGAATTTTTATACATTATTTCAATATGTATTGGTTTTTAGACAATGTAGTTTTTGTATAAAACCTTTTTCATTAAAATACAATAAATAATACAGAAAATATTTTAAGTCGTAATTTACTTCTTCAACACGAAAGTACGTACACCGAAACACGTTTACACACAAAGCAGTCCAGAGCCTTCGTTTAAAGATTCACTGCCATTTCGAATCCATTATTTCGCGCGTTTGTCAACGCAGTTTCGTCCTTAAAGCGTAGTAATGTGTATCATTGTTGAATAATGGTGAATGTAAAAACTGTTGGTTTTGGCCTGTTGGCGACAATCTGGCTGCGTGGGCACTATCGCGCGGCGAGGTCGCGCCGCTCACCCCACTATCGCGGCCACGCTCCATGCGCCTCATTAACTCGTCTATTAATAATTCATCTCGTATCTCACCCTATTGTTCTACGAAACCAACCATTCCACTATAAACGCCATCGATGTGCTCCGCACAAAATACAACCTACAATACCTTTGTGATATGTCACTTGTGTTCAAAGCTCGCCAATGTATAACATTGCGTTAGGACAATGACCCGGTGATCAAGATACGTGCCTTCAACTCGATAATACGACTTTGTTTGTATTTCATAATGTAAAAGGTACTATGTCATACATAATCGTAGGTTTTACTCTTTGATATTATCAGTTTTACAGATATACGCATTCGTCCATCATTGTTTTTATGTGTATCCATCGTAACACTAAGGCTATTGTCACATATTAAGCTAGAAAATATTTTATTTTGCTATTAGCACTTGTCTTATTTTCATGTAGATGTGTTATAATAGTCCTTGTGTATATTTATAAGTAATTAAAACAAAAACGTGAAAGAAAAAACGTTCATAATATATTAAAAATCATATAAGGAAGTTAATTATTAACACTGCTTTGTATCGGAATTGTTACAAAATGTACTAACATTATATCATTGTACTTAAAAAGTAACGTTAGATATTTGAAATTGACCACTGGATAATTATTAGCAAAGAGTAAGATACTCGCAGGTTCATTATTAAAAAATCACACCAAAAACATAAATGTGAAAATTGATAGCCAAGTTCAATGTGTCTAAGCTCAATATGGTGTGATTGTGATGAAATATTGATATGTAAATGGGTGCCAAGTTCAGTACACAATCCTGAAATGTAATTTATCTCTAAGATCGCTTAACATTCTTTAGTAAAATAAAGCAAACAACTTAAAATCTATAGCACCTCAAAGTTTGACTTGGCTAGTTTTAACTAGGAAAACAAATATTTATCAGAGTAGAATCTTACAATAAATTAAACAATAATTTGCAAATTGCGAATACAATTTATATTATTCGCAATTTGCAATTTAATCATAAATTGTTTACCGAAGCATGTGACAACTAGCCAAGTCAAACTTTGAGGTGCTATAGATTTTAAGTTGTTTGCTTTATTTTACTAAAGAATGTAAAACGATCTTATAAATAATTAAATTTCAGGATTGTCTACTGAACTTGGCACCCATTTACGTATCAATACTTTTGCCGGTGCAGCAGACAATCACACCACATTGAGCTTACAATTAGACACATTGAACTGGGCTATCAATTTTCACATTTATGTTTTTAGTGGGACATCATTACTTTTTGTTCGTGATAAAATTATTTTAAAGACTACTACTCGCTTATAAAATTACGTTTTTTTCTACGGTTACACTGTATAGTTTTATCCCAGCAAAAACATAAATGTGTGATATAAATAAAAAACCATAAGTATTTGATTTTTTCCTGTGTATACACTTATTTATCTAGGTGGATGCCAAATTTGCAGTTTCTGGTTCATCAAGAAGCGGGTTAGGTTTTTGATCTACATGTCAATCAGTCAGTGAATAGAAAAATGCCGATTTTTCGATTTTCGATCATCAATATTTTTTTAACCGTTCGATCTATGTTAATGAAGTTTGGGGTACTAGTTTATCTAGAAGGTCTCAATATATAAACCGAATTTGGTGTGTTTATCTTAAATAGATTTAGTATTATGAAGCGGCGAAAAGTGGCTCCAAATGGTTCGTGTAATGTAACACACGGTGCTGCTCGCCAGTTGCTTGCTTGAACTTGGCTTGACACACTACCGCGTGTCTAATTGTAGGTACGGATTGGTATTCCTAATTAGTAGTTATTGATAAAATATACATTCAAAGTCCATTAAAAATTGCTTCTTCATTCCAATAACCATACTTTATATTACACAACATAATGGAATGCAGAAAGAGGAAACAAAGAACAATGTTTATTCCTTAAATAATTAGTAAATCTTAAATAAGATAGGGACGAAATTCACCTATGTCTAAATAAGGAGTATGTACATATAAATAATGAACGCGAACTATAATTAATTTGTCTATTAACGTGTACGTTAGCGCTACAACATTATGCAATTTACGGATGTGATTAGAATGTTTGTATCATGGAAAAATTGTAATGGTTCTAACCTTATCACTGTGCTCTGTCGCGCTTCACAACTAGATCGCGTTTACACTCAAATGGCGCAAAGGCCAAGCTGGGAATTTTAAGTTAATATAATCGTTGAACGCTTTTTACCAATAACACGCAAGATTATTTGTCTGTAGAGGCCAAGGCCTGGCAACTACATATTTTGCGCAGAGACTTAGCGTTACAATTCAACGTGGCAATGTTGCTAGTGTTTTGGGAACCATGAATCACATAGACATTCTAGATAATGTATTTTTACTCATTTGTTTCCTTTTACTTATCATAATGTTTTTAAGTAATTGTATAATTTGTAAGTAATATTTCTATGCTAATAATAGCAGCAATGATTTTAGATGTTACATCAATATTGGCCTGTTTTATTCCACTACAGGGTTACCTGAATGCCCCAAGGTACCCAGCTAAAGTCTTAGTGCCAAGTGTTCAGCTAGCCGCGTCCAGCTTCTTCAAGGTAGATTATCATCCCACCAATACGTAAAAGTTTCGACTTATTAGTTTAGAAACATGCTTTAACGGCGGAGATTACTATAAAATTAATTTCTATAAAGAGAAGGCCTAATTGTTTTATTAAAGACGCATATTTCGGTTTAGGAACTCTTCGCTATTAGGAATGTGGTGTACACAACTTATTGCTCTCAGATCTGTACTGTCAGCCCAGTTTATGACATTGTTCTAATTCAGTAATGGAAGTAGTAGAGAAGCTTAGGAGTCGAAAACATATTTTTAGATTACTTTATTAAATTTCAAGTACGATTACTACGCGCACCGATATGATACAAAATTTAATCCGAAATGTAATTAAATTGAAAAATATTAATTATGCTCATTGCATAATTAGAAATGACAAAATGAAATGAGGTAACTGATACAAGTTCTGTTAGACCCTCTATTACTTACAGGAAATGATATGTGAACAGAATATATTTCACAATGCAGTAAAATTCAACCAGTTCCGACCACCGCCATTGAGCGGCATGCTCTCTGTTTCTTGCACAAATTCATAGCTCGATGTCGACAATAAGTATGCCGACCGTATCTTGATTCATAGTGAGGTTTATAAGGATATTGCTACAGGCAACTTATGATTGAGGAAATAAGCAGGTGTGGGCGTACCGCGTACGTCGCCGGGGCGTGGTCGCGCCCTGCAACGAGCCGTTTCCGGCCGGTCCGCCTTTTGTAAATACCACCTGTTCCCAATGCACTATCAAGAAAACTTTATTGATACCATTGTCTGTTACACACACATGTTGCTCACACTACCCAGAGTAGCTTATGTTCAACAAGCCAAATTTATACCGGTCATATTTTCTATGAACATGCAATATTTCGTGGTAAAGTCGTTCGACGGTATTTGAAATTACATTTTTTTTTTGACATGAAAAAATTCAATATATAGTGTAACAAATCAAGAAAATTCTTAGTTTTGCTAAACGTTCTTTGTAATCGTAAATGTTAAGTGTTTATAAATATGTAGACCTAATATTCATAAAGTTGGCTCTGTTGTACGATAACTCACATAATGTAACAAATGTATACCTAATTTAAAACCAGTAGACGGAGGAAAATGTTTGATTTTATTTCTATTTAGTAGAAGTGTTCTTCAGCTGAAACTAGTATCATTTGCGTTGTTATGTACCGATCTGACTCCGGCCAAGAGTTCCAAAGGATCACTCTGGGTTTCCAAATTTGTCCATATACAGTATTTATCATATCATTAAAAATTGAAGGAGTTGCTTTTTATTTTATTATTAGAATGAAAATTCAATTCGAAAGGCCAGAATTGACGGTTAACTGCAATATGTCCACATATACAATGCCAGTGTCCGAAGATTCACCTACAAAAGATACAGCACTAATGTATCGTGCATCGAGCCACGCGTACAACAGTCACTGACTAAAGTTGGTTGTAAATCGTGTAAATCATTCATGTAATAATACCATTATGCAAATTTTACGGCTGGCTAACTAATCGTACCGTATAATGTAAAAGGTCTTTGCATTTGTCGTCCGTGCACAGAATAGTTAATGCTTCTGAAGCCAGCGTGTGATACAATTGAGGCAATCAAATTGATTTTTATTAATTGCAGTATCGGAGTGTTAGTACTGCATTTACATACTTATTATACTTAGACAGAGCTGCTGTCCTAACAAAATTGTCTTAACTTTACTGTGTTAATTAAAGATATGGTATTTTTGTACTGGCCTTCTTATAGGGCGTTATGATTGAATCGAAGATTTGCTTTAATGTGTTTACTATGCCAGCTAAAATTGCTTCCAGCTTCCTCGCGATGTTTTCCTTCAAAGCTGTAGCAAGAAATATTCATTATATTCAATTTTGAAAGAAGAAGAGAAGGCAAAAAATATTCAATTTTGAAACGCACCCTCTTAGCAAAGAGGTATGTTTTAAGATTTGAACAGAGGACCTCCGGAGCTTCCTAAGCTGAATTTTCAACCCTCAATACATCAACACTACCTTGATGACCATCGTTATCATCATCATTTGTTCTTTGTATCGTTTTACTTTTGGTTTCGGATCTCATTTTAGAGTAGTCTAACACCCTGGATAAATGTAGGTTGGATCACATGTCATATGCCTTGTAGAATATTTTGAAAAGCTTCAGGTTTTTCTACTATATTTTTGCGAACACTCATGGTGTAATTAGGAGTGCGCGCTAGAATTCGAAGGAGACATCTCGATCTGGATAGCTGAAATCTAAACTCCGAGACTATCTCTGCTCTTGTATAGTGTTAGCGTAATAAAATGTTTACCTTTCAAATGCAAGTGACTGCATTCATATCGCCGCGAACAAAGACTCCACTTGTTTACCGGTCTATATATGTCTTTGTTAGACGCGTGGACGCGTTTTTGTCGGATCATGGAAAAGTCTCACAGTTGGCATATGCGTCATTTATATTCAACGCATTTGAACAATTAAACCCTATCCACTGGCAATTATGATCATTGCGAACTATGAAGTAAAATTAAACGTAATATCACGCCCGTAATACCCAAAGAAATTGGCAGAGCAGTGTAGCATACTGTGAACTTCATTACAAACTGTTTTCCCATTTCCTCTCCTGAAATGTGGCATTTAAGCTTTTGGAATTTTGGAGTGGTGCAAATCTGCGTCTCCACACAGTAGTAAGGATACTTCTGTATGTTAGTAATAAACGTTTTTTGAGTATCTCTATATTCACAAAATGTTTACGAAACGGTGACATTTCTGATACAATCTTGCTTCGTTCAATGAGAACACATGATAAAGGCCATCGTAGAGCTCCTAAAGTTGACGGGCTGTACCGAATAACATAACTTCCTGAGTAACATCGCTACATAGTTTAATCATATCTTAAATAATTGTTTTGTAGCTATTACGGTGTGACGTCCACTATTAAATGAACTAACACCATTTGGACGAGATAAAGTATTCAGCTAGCTATGAGGAAAAAGCAAAATCGATCATGCGCGAGTAACGTTAGTATAATCGAAACGGCATTCATGTCATCATTAGCTGGTTATTGTGGCATTGTCCACATTCATTGTCGCAACGAACGAATAATAACTGCGTTGTGCTCAATAAATTCCATATGAACAATATGCAACACTGATCTATTGTATTCGATTCTTCCAATTTAAAACAAAACTTCACATTATAACGTCTAGCGCGCTGTATCGTACATCAGCATTCATTTAATTGCGTTATTAGGTATTATATCATCATGGCAGGTCGTTTTCAGTGTAAGCAGGTAACACCAAGTGCCAAATGCTTCTATCCTTACTGTATTATTATGAACCTATTATTGTTATCGAATTAGAGAATTAAAATGATATCGTAGTTAGATAGAAAATCTTTATTTAAAACAGTCCTGCTGTGTGAACGGAAAACAATGTAGATTTAAAATGAAGATTTATATTTCGTTAGGAAACACCAGTTTGCACTGAAGCGGGTTACAAATTTATCTCGACAAACAAAGAGGTAATTACGGATTCTTCTTCAATATTAGCTTAAGATAAATCGCTGTACAGTGGCACACGATAATCGTTATGTTAATGAGATCATGATATTCGAGATAGTCTGTGAGCCAACTGCGGCTCCTCAACGAGATGTTATTGCTATAATCGGTATTTACATGTGTGCATCGTTCAAATTATATTTGTATACAGTAATAAATAAACCGATACGTTGATAGGTAAAGAGTTTGGCAAGGGCATTTTCAAGTCTTTTTTAAGCGACGTTAAACTGTACTTGGTAGCTTTCGTGTAGTTAATTGTAATAATGTTTCTAATTTCTTGATAACTTTAATTATTTGTTTAGATATGCCCTTACCTAATTATATCAGACTGAGCTGGTCGTTTAGAATATATTTATTACACATTGTTTAAGTCTTGGCAAACAGAAATTGACACGTACTATTTTCTTCTACATTGTTCAAAAGTTCTTCAAAAGTTGAAACAAGTTCTAACTTTCAATGAGACCAGCTCCAGGCCTCACTAATTGCAAAGAGGTAAATAGTTATGACTGGTTTTGTAATATTATTTATCAGTAACTATGTAATTTAAGCGGAATCGAAATGATTATGAAAGAGTTTTTAGGCAAGCCGTAAATACCAAATGCAATGTATCATATGTGCAAGGTAGCGCCAAGTTATGCTATATAAAAACAAATATTGTGTAATTGGAATGTAATAATTTTATAGAAACAGTTTATTGCACGTAATTATAAGCACTCTATGCTATCTATACATGCGCTCTCACGTCACGAAGAAGGAAGCACAAACGCGGAAGCGCCACCCCGGGTCCAGGCCGATCCGCCCTTGCCGATCGTCGAACTTGGTACAAAAAAGCAGATCTCGTTTCGCCGGATACAGTTAGCTGGAGCATTAAGTAATCGGAGCCGAGAGCTTCGAGATAATGTTGAGCACGCGTGAAATATATACGAGAGTTTTTATTGCGACCGCGTTCCGCTCGTACAGGTGGGCCCGTTGCGAGCTATTCTGATCTTTGAGCTTGTGGTCGTTCTGTGCTCTCCTACAGCACACCTGTTCTATGCCCTTTGTGTTCTAATAACGTGTTAGTGTCATTACTTATTCGCTTTTTTGCTGCCCTTGTACCGTTTAAAGTTTAATATAGTACCTACTTATCAAAAATGCAATCCGCTTGCGAAACCCGTCACGTCTAGGCCTTAAATCGATGCTTTGATACGAATTAAAATTAATATTGACTCTATGAACGAGATTAGAATAAGTTATTATTGTACTATATAAGAATCTAATAAATATAATTAGGTTGTAAAGAATCCAAAATGACTAAAATGAAAAGATTATACTGGACTTATTAGGTTTAACATTTTTACACGTGCTGGTGGGATGGGTGATATGTAAAGCGCAACAGAACTCCACCTACCGCGGCTGGACTGGTACGCGTGTTGCTACGCCAAAGAAATTCTGTCGGCGAGTGGTTTGCCTCACGGCGACCTTGCCAACGTACGCGGCTCGGTAGGGTTACCACTCATATAAACCATGAAAATCAAAAAAACATAATCCACCTGTTATTTCGTTAATTACAATGAAAAAAACAAAACGAACAAAATGACAATGTCATAATGACATTAATAATTTATGAAATCAGCTATCAAAATTAGGCTTTATTTGTTATTTAATTTGTGTAAGTGACTATGTATAGTTGCGTGGCCGAGTAGATATAAAATGGTTGTCTAGTGACATGTTTCTGACCGGCAACCATATCTCGCTCGTCTGCTACGACGCTTCTGTGAAAGTAGGTGACGTTGCGCGCGCCGCCACCCGTCATCGCACTCGCGGGTCCTATGCCGGATTTTAAGCGGCTTTCTAAATGTACTCGTATGCCTACGAGCGATAACCGTACGCACGGACAAAAACACATCATGATAAGCGAAAACGTAAATCTAAATAATTAATCTCTCTTATTATATTTTATATCAAAATATTCACAGCTTTCCAACCCTGACGGACGTGTCATAAAAACGACTACGTTTTTTCTAAGTAGTGCTTCGCATAAGAAACGATGTAATATTTAAAGGCATCAAAATTCCAAACATTAATCTAATTTAACTTACCTAATGCAAACAACGAGTTGATTTGCGTTTACAAGAAGTTTGTTAGCTTTTGTTAATTTAAGACGTGCAATTTAATACCTATTAATAAGATACAAAATGTACACAGGACGGACAAGCGATACGTTAATTTGGAATTTAAATGATACATAATATCTATTAATGATGTACGTAGAACATTTGTTCTACGTACATCATACAAACATAATATATTTATGTTATGTTTGTTTTACGTAATCCAAAGTAAAGTAAAACTTATAATGAAGTTGTAATACATACATTAATCTATTCATTACTATTTAATGAAAAATATTTAATAAATAACGAAACTGAATTATAATTAAAATTACAGGTACCTACTCGTTAAAACTTAAAACCTGTTGTCAAATTGTTATGTAGGTACAATTAGGATTCATCATGCTTATTTTGAATAATTGAAATAAACATGTTATAAAACCGTATTGTGAAGTTAACGTAACGTAACATCATATCTGTAATCCCCGAAGAGGTAGGCAGAGGAGTGTAGTGCACTCCCGCGTTTCACCGATTACGTTAAGTCCCATGGAATAGGCGATGAGCCTATTGCCATACACCGGGCACAGATCCAGACTCCGAGTCACTACTAGAAATTCTAAATAAGAAAAATCTAATCGACTTGACTAAAGAGGCAGTCAGTCATTATAAAGTTCCTGTTAAAAAGTTGCTTCGAATAACGCATCTCCAGATTACTTTCTTCAAATCGTTGAGCAAATTATATGAAACATAATTAATTGATTAAATTACTGCCATATTTCACTGCGGAAAATTCTAATAAATACTTACTTACTGGATCTTACTATCTTGGCACACCTTTTATTTGTGTATTGCTGAATGTAGTAAGCAAGGGATATGACCAGCCGAGGATAAGAAAGAATAAGTACCTATATGGAATAGCAAGAGATACAACAATGTAAATGGTTTCAACAGATCAATCGTAATTTAGAACGTTCTTCAATATCTCCATGACAACGTACTCCGGACTCCCGCAGAATAACATAAAAAAACATATACTGGCACGAATTAATATAAAATAGAATTTTTTTAATGAGGATAATGCTTTAAAATATCTCGAGCAGTAACTCTGTACCCTATATAATACATGTAAGGGGTCTTATTAGGGCCAAGGCTGGACTCTTATTAATTTTAATTTGATTTATCTACGCAATACTCGATTATGAGTACTTAGTGTACGTTTTAATGGAAACAGAAAACCTGTACTTTGACAGTATAGAAATGATATGTCGACGTATAATGCCTAGTATTATATGTTAGAACCTTATAAAGATTGTTGGATGTTTATGATTATTGTTTTAAACAAACACAATTTCAAGAATAGCACTTATTTTTAGTGAAAATCATTTCGTTCTTTATTATTATTAATAAAGTACTTAGAAAAATAATGACATTTTAATTTAATTCTCAAGTTAGGAAATTATTGTAGTTAACAATAAGTTAATTTTTGCCTGCTAAATATCTATATTCTTAATGCAAGTTTAAAGGGTTTGGTGCACTGGAAAAGTAACATATTTAATTTAATGTTAAAAATAATTCATCTAAATACGAGTACATTAAAGACCTCGTTAAAGTTGTGTATAAAATCTCATTGCGCAACTGTAACAGCAAATGGCACGAGACAAGAAATGTGTCTAAACAGAGACGGGAAATTTAGATTAGTTTATTCAGAACCGGGCCAAGCATTATTACTTTATTTGCCATCATAACAAGACATTTCTTAATTTATGTGTGGATGAAACATTATCTCCATATCACGGGACCATACAACTAAATAAGAATCACGGGATTAAAAATAATGATGTGGTAGATATACCTAAATAACTTATACACATAGATATACATATGTATGTATTGTACATATATGTATTGTTACTTTTAATTAGACTGCTAATGCTTTCGAAGAAGTGTACTGCAGGAATGCTCCCGTGTGCGAAACAAAACACATTATATCGAATGCTTAGTGCGGGTTCCAGGACCGCCGTGGTGGTACGTCTCTTCGTAGAACCTCTACCAACAAGCAGCTTTAGTTCAGCTTTTGGTGTGGTGGGAAAGTGTTCTGTGCTGTAATACGTTACCGGCTCCGTAAGTCGATGACTGAAAATCACAATGTTAGTATAATATTCAACATTTTTTGGCGATTAATTAATTTAAAATTAATAGTCTTATTAATTAAAGATATGAGTTGATTAAGGTGTTATGTAAGTATATAATTTGGAAATTTACAGAAACTGACGTTTAATACATTTCGGTGATCTGTTTTCATCATCATCATTATCAACCTACTCTCGTCCACTGCTGGACATAGGCCTCACCAATGGCACGCCACTGAGCTCGATCTTCAG
>DWME01007491.1:0-12580 GCA_018244795.1 Parelbella ahira ahira
ACTTAATGGTCTTACGTCCTACTGAATTTATTTTACTTCGTAATGAGCTTACGCAAGATATTAATATTGTCGCTGAAATTGCGTTTGCATTCATGTTGTCTGCTAAATTCATGTTGTCTGCTAATGGATATTGATATTGCCGCTGTGACATGTCACAGTGGTCGCTACCTAACCATCAGCACCCTAGCGGCCGAGCAGTTAGAATTAAAGTTAGAAATCTCATCGCGACCGACTCGTGAACGTCGTTTTATGAAATCCGTTCGCGCGGGACGGAAGTCTCACACTGATTCCTGTTACAAAGGTTGCAGCTCACGATGGCCAGGAATTTAATCAAATATCGGACCTATTCCCTGGGACATAAGACGCACGCGATGTGACTCTGTAAAATGTACAGCTAGATGAATTTTATGCCACGCGAAGAAAAGTGCCACCTCTTTTATCGGGTTTTCACACTTTGTTATATGCAATCGTGCTCCTTTCGTGGTTTTGCAAGAAAATCTCCGCTTATTAAATCTTTATTTTAATAGTTCTCTTTTGTGAAGTTACGTTTCTTTTTGCGTTATTCCTTTAATTTGTTTATTTTACACTTTAAGAATTACTCTTTAAATCCTTAGTTCGTTACTAACACTGATATGTCAAGACAATATTATATTAGTCAAGCCTGTCAGTAACATGCGATAATTAAAATTGACACGTAATTGCGTCATATACGTATGTAGGTACATATTAATTGAAACACGAAGTCTTTATTTTTAGTGTTGTTGCGTGGAGAGTGAAAATATGTGTAAAAAAGGTAAATAAAAAAGTTGATAACAAATTTAACTTTTCTTTGAAATCATAACAGAAAATTTCATTAATCTTGAAAGCTCCTTAATATGTCAAAAGCTCCTACCAGATAAGAGCTTTCAGTTGATACACAAAGAAATTCCGAAAACGTATTACTTAAGAAAATAAAAAGATTTAACGATAAAAAGTAAGTAGATTGAAGTTAAATTTACTTACATCTTTTGGATTGTGTTCCCGGCAGATGGTGAGGTTCACTTTAAAAAGCGACCCCAATTGACAGTACAGTATGCAATCACCTGTTATTCGTTTTAAGAAATATATTCAAATCCAATGTCATAAAGCGAGGGTTGTAAGAATAAATTTTGTACCTACGTACGAAGAAGATTTAATTTATGAAGTTTATGGAAGCGGGGTCGATCGTGTCGGGCGTAAATTTAATATAACTCGTGTAAAGGGTGTCCGTGGGACTCGATCTTTTGGTAAGCAACTTATTCCGTAGGCGTTTTAAACGAACTGTTTCACGCGTCCTGTCCCAAGCCGAAGCTCGCTTTATTTTTGCATGATATAACAGAAATATATTTTTTAATATTTCATGGACATTTCCTTAAATAGTAATATATTAATTACTTACGATAAAATGAACGTTTTGCACAGGAATATTAATTTAAGCCACTATAACGCGTAAAAATGTGGTATTAGATCTTTAATATTAATCCTTCCATTGAGAGTAAATACCATTGGCTATTTTATTGTATAGGAACGAAATAAGTCAGATATGTTATGGCGACACCGCTTCTTACGTAATCGTTGAAGCTTGGATGGCTTGCCTTGATTAGCTGAGGTTCAGTTATTCTCCAATTATGTCGTCAACGGTCCTATTTTTTTAAGCTGACGGTCGACGATTGGGCACTATTTCCGGCAATGAGAATTTATGAAAACTATAAGCATATCTTCAGTAAGTTACCAGGAATTGTTTAAGTTGTAGAAATTATGAGTTTGGTTATCTATTGGTTGGCATCAATAACTTTTATATTTTCTGCAATTAAAAAATATGTATTTTTTCGTTCGATCGGAATCAATTTTTAAACTTACCAGTATTTATAATATTACTAATTGTTTTTTAAACCTATATTGTTACATAACAGGAGAAACACGTTGAATGTAAGATTTGCAAAATTTACATAAAAATTATCAATGAAATGAATTCAGCCACTGTAGGATAGCTATCAAGAAAAACGGAGAAGCATCAATAATCCATTAATGCTTCGTAAGTTACAACTGATTCTATGGATTCTCAGTATGCGCATATCAATCGTGGCATTACTAGATTTCTTTTTTATTAATAAGTGGTAGAGTAGCGTATGGCCACGAACTCTCTGTTGATATAAGATGCGTCGTAAGGTGAAACATGCATTCATACGAAAAGCCTATATATACATCTCTGCCGTGAAGAATCCTGCCTACGTTATTAAGTTAGGAAACTCTAAAAGATATCCAAAAACATTTCCAAGTTTTCCAGATATTTTAGGTTAACATAATCTTGTAAATGTAAATGTATTAACGGTAATTTGGGTCATAATTTCTTAGATATTCGAAATTTTATTCGATTTATGGAAACTAGTTTAATGGTGTAGCAACATTAAATACTTTTAACATAACATAACATCACGACTGTATTTCCTCGAATATATACATAGATTGAAGAATGTAGTGCACAGCCTCATTTCACAAAATAATGTTTCATCATGCAATATGGGATGAATCTATCGCCGTATTCCGGGCACAAAACTAAAACCCGAGCTACTACTGTGAATATTAAGTTAGAAAAAACTAACAGCAGGTACCCCACCCGGTATTGAATCCAAGGCCTCGCGCTTAGCCGTCGCCAACCACAAGATCAACGGGGCAGTTAACACCATAAATTATATTTAAATTTCATATATTTAATGTCAGTTTGAATAATATATAACCTGTAACAGAGTTAGCAATATCGAAAGTGAGCGGGAGACGAGGATGCCAGCCGCGTTGCAATCCAATATGCAGATCTACAGCGCATTTTATTGCGCGCCCGCTACGACCTAGATTGCGAATGAAATTCCCGCAGGTGACAATTTGGTGCTCATTCCGACGTCACACAGATATTTCTGTTTAAATTAAACAGAGGTCTACTTGAAATTGTCACCCTTCGAGGAATAAACTTTATTGTATAATACGCCTTGATTTAAAATTTGTGGTCTTGTTGCTGTACGTAATATTCACTAAATGCGGACAAAAATAATTAGGTAAGTGGCTTAATATGTGATATAATGTAATGCTACAGTACTTGTACACTGCTTTTGATTTGTGCACTTTCAAAGATATGGCCTATACTTCGTCGAGTTATGTTAGAGCATTAGTAAATAAAACCTACTAATACTTCAGAACTGGTGTCTCCGTAACAAAATTTAAGTACGTCAACATTTTTTTGCGCCGCACATGGCATAGTAATGAGAGAACTTATAAATGCCCTGCAACAGGAATATATATGTACATATTAACAAGTGGAGAATGTACATTGCACCCAAAATATTGTATTTGAGTTATGTTTTTGTTGTTATATTATTGTTTGTTATTAAAGTTTAATATGTAACAATAATAACAGCCGCTTTCCTATTCCTTAAGTTTTTTTAAAGGTTAGTCTATAGTCTACGTTTTTTTGTTAATTAGTATTAGTTTTATGTACGTACTATAACTTCTGTGATCAATAAAAGTATTTCCTTCTTATCTTATCGATGCTGTTCGTTATTAGCTCTATGGTCGACGGTGTCACAAAGTGTAGCACAATTGAAAACTACTTTAAATTATGTGTGGGCATTATGGTTGGTGTTCAGCTCAGATTGCGATCGTTACATTAATAACAGGCTTGAACATAATTCTACCATAAATATTAGGTGTGTCGAATAATCTCTTAGTTTACGGTATTTTGTTGGTTCGGTGTATTTTATTGTGTTTATTCGTTTACGGTCGAATAATTATTAAAGCCTAATTTCGTTTGATCTAATTGAAATCGCCATGCAGTATTTCGGAACTGATCTGTCGTTCCTTGTATATATAAGTAAATAAGTAGGTAATAATGTCTTGGGCACTTTTACTAACAGCCATTCCATTCGAGATTAGCAAGAGTAAAAATAAGACTTCTTACATTTATTTATTTATGTAATATTTATATTACTTAAAATATATCTTGGTATAGTAACGTCAGTTTAATAATTCTACTATTAAGTTAATTAGGTATAATATCAGGAATCATTTTCGTAGTGAACAAAATTTGCGCTAATATCACAATGTCTGTTTTATTTTGGCAATGGCAGCCAATTATACATAGTTTTAATTAAGTAACGATAACGCATCCAGTAGGGATGTTTAATATCTGAGCTGGAATCTTGCACGCCTCCGCTGATATTGCGCGTTTCTGAAGCAAATAAGATAAATATGCATTTATTATTGTAAAAGTTTCAGTACCTTTTAGCCTATTATACGCAACTACGCCGTCATATCACAAATGAATTGGATCTTGCTCGGAAATGTTACTGGTAACTGTTACGTTTCAGTGGTTTTTAACCGATCAATATCTATCGTATTCAATATGCGGCAGTTTCAATATGCGCGATACGCAATACATGCGGTATTCAATGTGCCCCGTATTTAATTTGTAAGCGCGACACGGAATCACGTATTTGTTCTTAATATTATAACGAACGAGATTTGTCAGAATGAAACGGTTTAGTTTCACGTTTCTTATCTAGAACGCCAAGGAGTGGAACATGAGGTCAGCTTCCGTGTTTTCGGACACATATAACTTAGGACACCCATAACTTATAAATAAATAAATAGGACTCTTCAAAACAAGGGTGAATAGGCTCGTCCTAGGCTCGGGTGCTCCATCTTACGAAGCATTTGCGCTTTCCATCAGGCGAGATTGCGGCCAAACGTTAGAATATCGTATAATTAAAAAAAGAAGATAATTATGCTCATGTTGCTGGTTTTATAAAAATAGTTTTATTTAACTGCAGAACTCTAAGCTAAGGACAGCATGCGTGTAAATTAAACATTTCTCCAAATACAATAGCAAATGGATAACACGCATTTAATAGTCGTGCAAGCGATATTATTCCCAGACGTTCGAAAGTAAGTCTCGCGATGTCAATCATCTCTACACAATTCGACCATTAATCGGTTCTGCTTAATACAATTATCCGCCGCTTACGTACTACGTTATTCAAGTCACGGATTCCGTCGTCCAATTTCTCCCTCTCGTCCCTCTCCTCGCGTGTCTATTCATCGCCAAACTGTATGTATACGCGTTTCCATTTTACTGGGCTGTTGGTCCATTGGTGACCGACCGTCACTCCTTAAGCCTATCTTGTTGAATTTTTTTTCATTTGGGGCTAGTTTTATGTGATGTGTACTGGTAATTGTTCAATGATCTTATGTAAATTCCAAGTGTAAGTACCTACCTATAAAAAAAAATCATATATATTTCAGCTTTTTGATTATCGCGGGCTTCCACAGGTTTAGTAGTCTCATTTGTTATCAGGTGCAACGCGCAAGTTGCACTAATACCTTTACTTGAATTCTTTCAAATAACTCTTCAGACTCGAAAATCTTACATTGGTACCGAGGAGAATTTTTGTTTCCTTCGTACAAAATTCGATCAGGATAATAACTAAGTTAGTAAGGAGTGGATTGGACATTTATTCGCCGACCTACGCCATTTGTCAACCGACTATTTTCCTGTTCCCTTTTCTACATGTTACTTCTTTTTGAATTATCTCAAGGACCAATTTCTATTACTTATTTTATGTGATCCTCGATAAATTTGAACTCAGTAGTACTGTTTCGTCAGCTCGGTAATTCAGCTAAGCGATTCCAGTCACGAAAGCGATAGCCGATGACGTGCCGAAGTTGTGCTCACCGCTATCTTACTAGAAATGATTATAAAGAATTATTTAGTAATTCTTACACTACGGTATCCGTCTGATGCCGGTTCTGCTGTTTATTCTACAAAACGAGGTTTTCTTTAGTCTGTTTCTTTGCATATATTTCGGTAAGTTTCGTAATTGGAATGAGTTATTCGAGTCACGGGCGCGATAGCCCGTCACGTGCCGCCCGCGCTATTCGTTGCCGGACTAGTGTCCCGTTAGCCATTTGTTGCTACGTATTACTTCTCAATTTGTAGAATTCTCCAAGTATTTTACCTTATCCATTCCTTCGAAAAACAAGACAGTATTTTATCGTAGCTTTCTAAACGGATAACCTTAATTTCTGTTTAGGCCAATGATATTACTGTAAGTCTTTTATACGCTTTGAGCTACCGTTTGTTTTATTTAGTATCGCAGGCTTGCAATTTGATTAAGTATTTTATGTCACGTAAGTAATATTGGATGTAGAACTTACTCCATGTACTTAGGTATGTTCAATCTACTTGTAACCAGTTTCATATACCTACTCTTTTCCTTACTACCACTGAACTCCTCTGTGAAGATTGCCACATGCGTAATATCCAGTATAAAATTTGTCTTTAGGTAATTGCTTCTGTTAGATATAATTAAGGTTTTTGTATATGGAGGGCATTACTTTTTATAAGTGCTGCGTGTTCCCAGTTGACTTATTGATGTGTGTAAGTCCATTGGTTTCCCGTCCATTTGGTTACGCAACCACATAATACGACGAACAGTGTATTGACAATATACCGCTTTCAGTTTTTAACTATATCGTTTTCTATTTCTTTCTCTTGGAATTATTAAACGAAAAATAGGACGAGTACCTAATATTAAGTGGCGTGTTCTAGTACCGGGAAATCCGCGTTAGTTAATAGAAGTGTGTCGGTACGAAATTTATTTAGAGTCGTAAATCGAACATATGCAACCGAATAGAGTTGCTGTGGTATTAATCGCCATTTGCGGCGCACTGGCCGCGTACCTTCCCGCACACGCGGTATTAATTCTCTCCTGTCACGGCTGATGCGCGGAACACAGGTGCAGGATACAAATTTATTATTATTTCATCACACCAGGTGCCTTTCGGGGTGGGTAAAGAGCACCGAGTGTCGAATATCTCTAATCTTACAGACCTGCTATGCCTCTTTCCCATTCATCCCCGTCTTCCCCCTCGTTATAGATTTTCACTATCAATAATTAATAAATTCACTATCATATCTTGTCTGTGTGCCTTCATAATAGGTTATAATTGTATTATGTCAAGTAATATAAATAAAAAATATTAAATAAAATGCAACTTTTGATGCTCGGTAAAGTAACTTTGGAGCTAAAGAAAATGTAGATAATATCTAAGTAATCCTACCCATCGGACTGCTGGCATGCACACCATGTGGTAAATATAAAATGGTCGCAAACTGCGCCATCGAGCGGCGAGTAGTATGAAGAGCGCGACCGTTTATCTACAGGGCGTGAGTCGCATGTTCAACTCGGACGCTGAAATCCTTTCGGAACACCGTTTATATATACTATATAGCTTCGTTTTATTTGGACATGACATGGTCCGAAAAATTGTGTTAAATATCACGTAAACAATTAAGTAATAACTTTTAATGTAACTGAACTTTGTTACTAAATATCACCTTCTTGTAATACAATTAGTAGGTAATACTTAACTAATAGTGATAACTATAACTGATACCAGCAACAGTACCTCATAATAATAGACCTGTTCTCAAGGTATAGTTTTGAATACGTTGCAACTTCATAATCGGTAACATTCACTTGCGATTGTTGCTTACTGGTTTTGCTATTCTCTTCATATGAAAAGGTATAAAATACAGCCCACCACTACGAGTTCAAATCGTGGCGCGTGTCAGTTTTTTTTCAAAACTACCTATTTTGTTGCTAAGGATATCACTTGTTGTAACGATGAAGAAAATGTCACGAGGAAACTTGCACATCTAAGAGGTCTCCATAACGAAACATTGAAAAGAGTTTGAACTCTGCCAATTCCCAATTGACCCGCGTGGCAGACTACTTTAACCCTCTTTATTCTGTAAAGGTATATTTCTTTGACAGTGGATCAATAAAAAGGTCGACGGTGATGAATCATTATTCATCAATGCTGAATCAATGAAATATCGTCATTTATCAAAATGTATTAAATGAGCATAGATTGGAATAACTAACAGCCATTGCTCTAGATTGGAATTCACAAAACAAGATATTAATTTAGTGAAGTATTCTATATCGAGTATAGTCGAACACAATGTATTTAAGCTCTTTGTACGATTTTATGTTATTTTGTTAAACAAATGCTAATAACGAAACTTGTCCATCTACATATAAAGAGTACAAACAAAACAACGTATAAAGAGAATCAAGTATTCGTTCATGCAAAATAAAATTCACAGTGGATAATTCATTACATTAAAACACGAATCTAACTAGCAAATTGTAGCTATGACAGTATTGTCTGCGCGCTCATTAGACAGCGCGTTTTATACGGTACGCTATTCGGGTCACGTGTCAAACGCGACAGGAACGTTCCTTTAACACTAGCGGCATCGATACCCTCACCCCGCCGCCGCGCGACTCTCAACTCAATTGATAGCTATTTCCTTCCCACGTATCGGTTAAAGCTAGCTGTTCTCCGTACTATGATTTATATCTATGATACATATGCGTACTTTGTGTCCGACCAGATAATTAATAAATCATATTTAATGAAGGATGTTAATAAATATTAATAATATGTTGACAAGAGCGATTTGATTTATGGACGTTATTATAATAAAACATTGACGTCTAAATTAATAAATTAATAGCTGTCTTCGAAACTGTAAATGTAGTTGTAAATGGTTTGTTATGGAATAGACATGTTGTTTTGAGTTATATAATGAATGTTATTGTATATTGTATATTTTTGACCAACTGCAGGAATTTTTGTACTAATTATTACTAATTTATCTAGGGTATAATCTAGATAAGGCACTTAGTATTCATTTTCACGCTTTCATTTTATATTTTCTTTTTTGAATAAAACAATACGTGTTATGGCTGTATCTTAAATAAATCTCTCGTCACTTTTCAATCTTTCTTTCTATTTCAAAGAATTTAATTTCTTACCATTACCATTCATTCTTTCGGTTACACTCTGCTACTACTGTACTATGATAGTTTTACCTCCTATGTCCGTCACTTACATTTGTTGTTCGCGTATCTGCATATTTTAATCGAATTTAATGTATTTCCCTTCTAAAATTCGGTTATAATATTCGTACAATTTTAAGTTTCCGCTTTAATCGTAAAGTAATCTACAGTGTTGTTTAATAAATGAAAATATTTTGTTAACCCTATGTAAGATAAAATATTGCGATGAGTTTTAATACGTATCGTATTCAAGACACGCGCGAAACGCGAGCCGAGTATTACTTTAATACGCGTCATCGATACATTCATCCCACAGTTGGCTATAACAAATTGCTTTTTTGTAACATGTTGCAGCAATTATTTGTAACAGCAGCAATTAACAGCAGCAGCAAATTATTGTAACGTGTCGCAGATTTTGTTGTATAAACCATAACAATATTTACAAAATATTCATTTTCTTTACCAAGTCGAGTAAGCAACCCTGATATTACATACTAATATTATTCCTCCAATAGTACAAAATACGTTTAAGATATTCCATCAATATTTACATCTGTTGATGCAGGCGCTACAAATATAGACATTGTGCACACAACTTTGAAGTTTGAGAAGTGGTGTGTGACTAGGAGTGGAGTTTATGTACGTGCTAATATTAGTGTATACAACACAGTGTAAGCAGTTGAAATACAAATGTAATGGAACATTATTCAATATGAAGTCGAGTCTAGATGTAAAAGTAATACGTATTTAATAATGGCTATGCCAATTTAGTCCGGCGACGATTAGCCGGCGGGGGACAGCACGTGTTCGGGCATCGCGCTCGTGATACGAATACCACGTGTATTGAATACGTCGCGCATTGAGTAGCGTTGGGTGTATGCTACTATATTGTTATATACCTAAGTTAAGATATTACCACCTGTTAGAGTCAGAGTTTAAAATACATACATATATTTTCTACTTTGTGATTTTATAAATTTCGTTAATTTTTAACGAATCGTCATAGGTGAAAAAAAGATATAATTATGGAATGCATACATACGTATTATGAGTATTTGTATGCATATATTTCGCTTTAACTATGTTTATACATACAGCTTGCCATTAGACAGAGTTCTAATTATATCGCGTTAGTGAAACGTGAAGCTTTAGTTACATACGAGTAGCTGCATGCGAGCAAGCGCTGGAGATTCCCAAATGACGTCATCAAGCATATCGCTCGGAACGTTCGACATTAAGCCGTCACCAGCTCCTCGTATCTGTCGGGTGACTATTCATATGACGGCGAGTTATATTCGGTATCTCCGACGGATATCGCAGTTTGCAGATTTGGGTCAAATCGTATCCATTCAGCTCGAAATACTGGATGTGATTGTTCAAATTAGTTTTGTCTTAGATATGCTCATCGTTTTTCCACTTATTTTAAAAATATCATCTTCATCCTGTCTCAGTGCAGTGGTAGACCTAGGCCGCCCCTAATGAGCATCATCCCACCTAGGTATCGGGTTACTACTCATTACTTCGATAACTAAATTTCCAAGTGAGAATTATGAGCTAAAATCCTTCATTAAAGCGTAAAAGCTAAACCTAAATATAATAGTAGCTACTATACGTACTGGGTTTCTGTTAATGGTTCTTTTGTACTTGTTTCACTACAACTCTCAGTATTGTTCGGACCGGGCTCAATAGCGATTGGAGTAGGTACATATGACATCTAATAACAATAATGTAAGTAAATTAATAATATGAAATAATAGCCGCGTGTATGAACAGGAACCAATGAGACTTTTGAAACAGAATCAAACGCAGAACTTTCGGCAAAATGGTGCGATTAAGCTAACGGCAAGCTTATTACAGTATGCAGAGGATTCTCTTACACGTTTTTACTATTCTATTGTATTTCTGGGACAAATGTCGTTGCTTTGAGACTAAAACTAACCAGTTTTGGAGTACATATAAGCTTTATTACCTATAAAAGTATGTCGCTTCCCTTTGTGTGTTTTAAACACTCGAACTTCGTCGAACTTGTATTGAATTTAAGACTCTAAAATATTTTCTGGAAACTTCATACACCGAGTAGCCTATTTTTCCACGAAGTATTCGTATAACGCTCACTTCGCGAACTTAGATTGGGAATTTCCGAACTCACCGCCGATATGTGCGCGCTGACTTCGGGAAAACAATCGCTCATGACTCACAGCGAACTAATGGAAACGGGAAATTTTAACTGATATTTCGAGCTTTGGAATTTAACAGTACACATCGGTGGAAAACTCAGTGTATTGTGTAAATTTGTAAGTATTTTATTAACGATGTGGATCGAAATGGACGTTTCAAATAGAAAGATGTGTAAGCGTAATTTGTATCATTCTAAGGCTATCGAAGAGAAATGTATAAGTAAGTACCTACTTTCTAAGAATAATAACTTCTATAAATAATAACTTTCTTCAATAACGATCAAATGTACTGTGCGTGATAGCAATTTGATTTCAAAATAGGCAAAGCTCTTGCTATAACAACTAGACATAAACACAACATAAATTCATATAAAATACTCGTATTTATTGTGCAAATATTTGCCTTGTGCGGGACTCGAATCCTCAATCCCTGGCTCGACGGCCAAATTGTCTAACCACTGGAACGACGAATTAACACCGACCTAAAAAGAGTCCATTACAACTTCGTACCTCATTATTCCTCTGTGAGTAAGTATTTCGGGAAAATATTAAAGTAATATAGATAATTCGGATAATTAACTAAGTATTATATTTCGAATTCCTTTCGAATAAGGGCAAGGAAAATAGGGGTGCTCATTATTAAATAACGCGAACTACAGCGACGTCCAACAAATTATATGAAATTGAATAAAATTATACAATAATACGAATTAGAGTAACACTATAAACATACCACCACGCTTGTATACCTTGAAGAGATAGGCAGATGAGTTCAGCACACTCCCACGATTCACCAGATTTTTTTTAATATTTGAATGCGAGCCTGTTGCCAGACATCGAACAAAAATCCAGACTCACTGCTACTGCTGGGAATTTTGAGGTAAAAAAATCATATTAATACTTTCCCCGACTACTCGGGGGACCCTAGGGGAACCTCTTAATCAGAATTACATAGCAGTTAAGTAACATAATGCCCATAATGTAGTAAGTATATATGAGCTTCTTAATTGTCTTTAGATATTATATTTTTATATGATAAGGTATTAGGTACTATTAAGTACTAATCGGGGAAAGGCCAATGAAGCGCCTAGAGTCATGCAATATTAGCACCTAATAAACGATATAATTATATGTACATAATATCATATGACACCAGGTATTTTGAGGTGATTTTGTAGTGATAAATCTGTGATGGTTGTTAGTACATAGTGATGTATAAAATATTACACTTCACGTACTCCAAAATATAGTTATTGTTATATAGTCATGTCATTTCCCTTGTGGGGTAGGCAGAGAGAACTGAGTCTCAAATATATTTACCTATCTATCCTTTCCTGCCTGAACTGCTTCTTCTTTAATGCAAAATGATAAATGTGTGAACAAATATAATAATAATAGCCGTCTCATACATATTTGTGATGTTTAGTTGTTTCGTGAAACACCGCTCGCCGTGTAGTGTCACGTATCTCTGTTGACAGATGCCCG
>DWME01007492.1:0-12578 GCA_018244795.1 Parelbella ahira ahira
ATTGCTGTGAACGTATTGGGACGAATTACGCAGCCGTGGCGGATCGGCCGCCACACTCTTGACGCGCTTATCTCGATGTGCTGTGTAATATTGTACTACTGCTCATACCTACACTTGTTTGCTCGCTCGATTATCGTTGAAATATAAAAAAAAGAAATAAAAAAAAACTAAAATGACACAGCAACTCAATATGAGTTCTATCATCCGTTACCATGTTACTCAATACTAACTTTCCATTCCTAGCGCCGGAAGATATCTCTTTAAGGGATAAGCAGCGGTATTGTACAAAATATATTTATTATGATTTGTTTATATTGTTGTTCTCTGTGTACAAAATTGTTAAAGAACATAAGAAACTAAATACCACCTCAGTCTGTCCCGCGCTACCTCTGACCAGTTCAGCACCTGGTGTTCCTACCAGTGGGCCCCGACTTGATCCTTCCAGTGGTATTTGGGAAATTTTAATCATGGGAAAGCAACGGACACTAATCATTGTTTTGAATTATTATTTTGGACGTTGGTATTACGACCGGTGATAGTTCAGTCGTTTAGACAACACCCTCCCAATCTGGACGGGTAAGGCTTAAATGTTAATACCAAATTTAGTATACTAATAGATTTATATGTGTTTTTATGTAATTATACCCTAAATATCATAATCACCACATCATCCTTTACCGTTTCAATGCTGAACTTGGCTCTCACGCAAGGTGTGCCACAACACCCGGTTATCCGCAGATCTGACCCAGTGCTACCACCCACCTTTTTAAGACCATCCGTCCAACGTACAAATAGCTACAATATTTTAAAAAAACAGTGTTCCATATTCAAAATATCAAACGTCTAGCGAATAATCGATATTTTTATTACGACACACCGTCGAGCCAGTGATTTCATGCCTTCTCACGATCGTATTTAAATATCAACGCGAAATGTTTATACAAGGCAAGTACAACATGAGCGAACGAACAGAACCCGAGCCGTGTTTAGACTGATCTTGGGTGAATGAGCGTAACAAGATCCCGTTCGATTCATGTTATTCAAAATCGATCACTGAACGAATCGATTATGAATGAAATCCAAGGAAACGCGCAATTATTGTTATGTAGCCGTTGAAATGGTTGTTGTCTTGGACGGTTGTTGTGTCGGTTGACAGTGTATGAGATAGCGGTTTCAGTAGTACTGATAACTTTATTGACAGATTGGTTTTGACTATATTTAAATAGTTACTACTGAGTTGTTGAAAGGTAGCAAGTGCCCATAAAATATCATGTAAATTATAACAGAAATTGTAGAAAATGTTTCATTATACAATTCTTGAAATAGCAAGACTATCTACTGCAGATATCCCAGCCATGCTATTATTTTCTTCCTAAACTATATGCTCTGTAATAGAATATATTCTATAGTAGGTATAAAGAATTAATAATGGAACTCAGGTCACCGAAGGTAAAGATTTTTAACGCTCTATGTTACAATGCCACGTAGGTACATATTATATAAACTTGTTTATATTTCCAAAAACAATACAACAGCTAGACACTCTTTATATATTAAATAATTCCGTTTCCTTCATCGCTATCATAATATTTTATACATGGACGTTTTGAAGAGGCTTTAAAAATTAGTGTCCATTATTCCTAAATAGATGATAGATACTTAAATATATTCATTTATCTATTCCTTTTTGTTAATTTTCAAGTCATTCATAAATATAAAAAAATAATTTTGAGAAATAAGGTTATCTCAATAGTAAAATATTCGAACACAACGCCAGCGCTTATTTTGATTTTTTATCTAAAAACGGTGTGGATGGAAACCAGTTAAGAATCAGACGCGAATTCGGAGCTACATGTTCTATCAACACAATTAATATATAACGAACATACAAAAGAGTCCATTGCGATCCAACAGCGAAGGCACGAAGACGTTTAGCGCTAATCCCCAAACATCCGCAAACATTTATCGCTTTAGACAGAATGAGGGTCAAAGTATGCGTAGAAGAAATCGTAGGGGCTTGCATCGACGACGAAAGAGAGAATTTCATCGCCAAATCGAGACGAATCGTCGCGAATACGTGCTCGGGAAGAGGTCGCGGTGGTAAAAAGAGGCCAAAAAGAGGCCGAGTGGAGTCGAAGGCTCGTATGCCACAAATGAGCGACCCGGCCTGTGTTAAATTAACGTGCAATATTTTGCTCAAAAACGGCGGCAGGCGTCATGTTTCGCGGTGTTTAAATCGGGAACATACGGGACTCTTTTACGGTATGATTTTTAATAGAAGTATATTATACATAATTCGGAAGGTCCAGGAGCGGATGGAGTGGCGCCGATTAGGGAAGGCCTACGTCCAGCAGCGGACATCAAGGGCTGACGATGACGACGATATTATACATTATTTCAAACCTGTCAGTTTGTATTTATTTATAACGTAAGATCTCTTGCATTTTCTGATAGCGTGGCTTATGGAGAAAATACATATATGGTGGCTACAGATCTGGTATCCAATAAAGGCTTACATTTTATGGTACTTAAAATTCATACAACAACGAAAATGTTATCCATTTAAACATTTTAGTGATGTTATTATACAAATCATAATTATAATTGTTATAATTTGGTGGACAATTTGTTATTATGCCTATAATTTGTATACATAAATAAATTATACTAAGTTCATAAACATAAATCACTATGAAAATGTCTATATATTGAAATTTTTCTTTTAAATGACCTCGTTAGAATTTGTCACTTGTTAAATTTACGACACTAATTACACTTTTATCAGCGTGTTTTATACTCATCTTCATAATTCGCTTAGTTGTTCCTCTTTAGACATAAATCTCGTCTAAAATTAACAAGGATCAGGGTCTTAGTTTTATTTCATACTTGAATAACGTAACTTTAATTTATTAGATATTATTATATCTGGCTGGTTCGTATATCACCATAACAAAGCATTATATTATTTCAAGATTCTTGGCATTGACATCGATTATGGGTTGTGGGTAAAACTCATGGCTCCTAAGCTATGTGTAAAATTACACCATGTAAGGCTTAAAGATACATATAAATATATGTATATTGTAACTTTGTTTGTTAAAATAAATACTTAACAAAAATAGAGTGGTCAATTTGTTCACGAAAATAAGATTGATTGAAAATATATCCCAACTAACGGTTCGACGGTAAATGCGCCCGTGTGTCTATATCACCACAAGACCCAACGACACACGTAGTGCATATAGCGAAATCTCAGCTTTCGTTGCATTAGGCACGGGTGTGGTGAGGAAATTACTTTAACCTTGCACTTTGGTTATAGTCATTTTTACTGTACATCGAATAATGTTTCCTGCGTTATACCGGTGATGACATGGTCAGGAAATGTAAGATTAAGTGCTTATGTGCATAGGTAATATACATGATTATTGTTATCAACGAGCCGTTCTTGCCCCGTGCAGGATACAGGTCTCTCAAATATCACACCAATCAACTCGATCTCCAGTTCTTCGCAATCAAGCGCTGCCAGCCACTTTTCGTGTACTCCATCTAGCTTCAGGGCGTCTTAGGTTAAGTTTACTTTATGATTATTGTTGTTACTCAAAATTATAGTTTAAGACATTATATTATGTAGTTCTAAAATTGTAATAAGATACAAGAATCTTTTATTACGATCAATATTACTATATCATCACCCCAAGTCACTCGCGAGATAAGCAGCTAGCACCGAATACTTAATATTTTTTTTCTTACCACAAGTGCTTCTTTCAATCATAATTTGAATTTTCAGAATATTTAATAAGACAACAAAATAATTATTGATAGGTACCGTCTTATTACCGCTTATTGTAATCCAGTTCTATTATTTATGTATCTTGTAAAACAATTTGCATATAAACGCACCCGAAAACAATAAGCGGGATAAATGTCTCTGGCTGGTTACACAACAAAGTAGGTACGCATCAGAAGTTCAGGACCGTCAGATATGTTGCGTCTCAAAATGAGTTGCCATTTCAAAATCGTACAGTTCGCGCCATTTGCACATGAAACTCCTAATAAATCAACGCTGGCAACACTGTTGCGATCGTAAAAGCACCGCATAAAATCGTTCAAGAGATAATTCGATCGGTTCCTCGAACGGTTTCGGTTTGAGTCTGTACAGATTAAAAAGTATTCTGTTTCATTTGTGTTAAATGACATCGCTGATGTCATTTGTTAACTGCCGGTACACGGGACATGTTTATTAGTATTTATGGTAACGTTTATTAGTTTTGTATTTGTGTTTGTGTGTGTATTACTAGTGATGTATTAATAAACACTAAGTTTGTGTGTGTATTACTAGTTATGTATTAATAAGCATTAAATGTCTGTTACAGTCGTTTTAATATTAAGAAATACAAAATTATGTGAAACATGTTAAATTCAGAAAATAAAAATTGTACAATATAAGTATTATAAATAAATAAATTTGTAAGTTCATTGACACTTTACGACGTGTTGCCGTAAAAAATCATTAAAAAAATAACGCGATACCGACTTAAAGTAACCCGAGTCCAGAAAGTCATAACATTGGAATACTAAGTTATATTGAACACTCCCTCGTCGTAAATGCAAATCTGAAGATTTACTTCCATTTGTGTGTGTCAGGAATAAATCCAACACCTTATGACACCCGTGTTTTAGGTACAGAACAACGGTTTCGCATGAATTCGACTTTTTAATCTTTGTAGAGGGGCTTTGCATTTCTTGTTCGGCACTTACGTCAAGTAGCGAGCACACCTTCTCGTTACGTTTATGACTTATGAAATATTAGGAAACAAGAAAGCAAGCAACACATTATCTGCACCTTTACCGATGTCTGCATGTCCTTTTAACCAATCTTCGGTCCGTCTGTTGTACTTTCATAATAGAACAGAGAGCTTTGAACCCCTGCCTAATAGATTACAACATTGGCACAGATATTTTTCTGTGATTCAGCCTTACTTGCGTTGCTTTATCCAGATACAAAGTAAGAACGCGTGAAACTAACAGTGTAACACAACGCCTGTAATCCCCGAGAGGTAGGCAGATGAGTGCAGTACACTCCTACGTTTTACCAGTTACGTTTACGTCCCATGGAGTAGGTGGTGGGCCTAGGTAAGTGGTGATGAGGCGGTGAGTTAGGAAGGTGGTGGTGGCGTGAAAGTACAAGTTCTTTTATTGCTTTAGGGAACTTTTGTGTAAACCCGCGGAAACCCAGCTTAAGAAGGAACGAATAAAAGAACCCGAGACGCATTTTACCGCATTCTTTAGGAATAAAAACTTTTTTCTACTGTAAAATATATTTTGTTTACACACAACTCATGCTACTAAAAATCTCGGTATATAATTCACTTCAGTCATCACTCGTTCCCTCATTACCGATCATTCTGCCGTGGGTCGTACGTTAACACCACATGATGACCCTGTCGGGTCGCTAACGGTACACATCTTGACGGCTCAAGTAAATAACTTACTTATATTCTTACAATGTTATTTCTTCCAATATCTATATATATTTAAAGGTAATTCGCGTTGTAAATAGACGGCGACGTGTACGAAATAGACATAGATACCTACGTTTCTTAGTTACCTACATAAAAAGAGTTAGTCCTATAAGAAGATAATTTGCCTACTCGTTACTTTACATAGTAAAAACTAAGCATAATATAAAATATAATTATAGGATTGTACAAATTTAATTATTGATTATCTTCGAAATTACATAAATTTCTGAATAGATGAAATGAATAAAGCTCTCCAAATTGTCTACTTTGAATCGCAGGTGATAAAATTATTGATTGAAATGAAACATAATTAATGACAATACAGTTAATACGAATCGATTTCAAAAGTTGCTCTAATTGAATATTTTTATGGAACAAATTTATTTGTATTAATCGAAACCAATTTATTGAATAGGTACGTAGCATTGCATTTAACATAAACGTATAAAACTAACATTACACAATATAAAATTACCGAATAATAAATATAACATAACCTATACAGATTGAAATCCTCACAAATGTCGGACAGTCTGGTGTTGTTACCGAACCGTCAGCTGTCAAAACCGCAACAAAACAAAAACAGATCCACAATCGTGTTGGACAATTGAAATCTCCCAAGGACGGCTAGATGGAGATAAGAACAATTGGTAAACAATACTGGACGAGCACGTGGCGGTCGACATAATTGCGGACACCGGCCTAAACAAACAATGTGCCATTGTCTCTGGGATTCCGCAGGGCGTTCACACCGCGGCGATAGAAGAAATGCTGATGCATTATGGTTATGCTGACTATTTGGCTCTTTACTTTGCGAATTCAACATATTTCGAAAGAGTTTTTGTCTAATTTAAATTTCATCATTATATCAAAATAACTTGAAAAAGTCTATAATTAATTATTGTTACATTCGTTGGTATCCCTCAAGGTTCGTACATAGCACCGTTGTGGAAAATTCTATTACATGATGAATTCAAGGCTTATTGGATTTCTATTTTGCTATTTTCATAAATTAATAACCAATTTGTTAATTTCTAGTGAAAATATGTGCTTTTTATTTATGTTATCAGATTTCACTTTTCAGAATTGTGTTAATTGTTTTTTAAAGCGTTAATTGATTTCCACGGACTCCATTTAGGAACTTTTGAATAAATTTAAGATCTAAATCGTAGCTATGGCGAATGTTATAATAAAATTGTTCAATACACGCAAATATAAGCCTTACATGCAGTTTATTGGCAAAATATTATGTTCGTTTTCTAAAAGTAGTTACATCTTGCCAGTGACATAAAAGGTAAAAATCTGTTTTTAGTTATTGTTTTAAACATGTACATAAATTAAAAAATAGTAATTTCACATAATGTCAATACTGTCAAATTTATCGGTTATTGTCGTGCAAAAGTATAAGGTAATATATTTCGTAGAGCATTTACAATTCATACGTAATTATCATGAGTAAATGGAACGCATGTTAAGACGAAATTAAAGAGTTGATAAAATGTAATATCATAAATCAAATATGTAAAATGAAATTATTATCCAATAATATAAAAAAAATACTGATATATACGATTACTTTCTTTTTCTCAATGCCTACTCGTAGAAACTTTTACTACAGAAACAGAAAGGAAGAAAGGATCTACTAACGCAATTAAAAATGAAGCAAAAGCAATTGTGTTGCAATATTTATTAATAAATTAATTATGGAAACAATTAATTACTTTTGGAAACAAACGCACAAATAATGTATCGAAACAGCTACTTTTAATATCTTATGCGGCTTTTAAAGATTTTACGCCGAGAATTTAAAAAGGCGTAGAAGGCGTAGCATACAAAAATTTACAATGTGTGCCGTATTTATAAATTTGTCTTCTCGAAGGCGTCTTTCGGACTTCATAAGCGTTTTTAACGAAACATCAAATATCCATTAACTTCTTAGTCCGTAATTTTTTATCATTCCATATAAAATATTCAAATTATGAATTTAAAAATGACAACTGGCAATACCTTTCCGCGATAAGTCAGGAAACGGTAGCCATTTTAATAATAAATGCCCCACCTTGCGCAAGTAATAATTAATCACTGGGAAATTATCAACAGTGTAATATAAAAACTCGGATTTTTTCCTTCAAAACAACGTTCTTGGTGATTGTATGCAAATCGATAAGGAGTGAGAATAAAATAATTGTCCGTGACGTCACAGAGTCGCGAACGGTAAAATAGAACGAGAGGGAACTACAAGTCGCACCATTGAATTCGTGGGATCAGCTGAGTGCCACATTTGGGCTACCACTGACCTATATCCGTGGCATGACGTACGTACGTAGCCCGACAACAATAGGCATTGTTCTTTTATATTAGCGCGAGCATCAGGAGTCCCTCAAGGTGGCCGGTTCATTCACATTTAGTCTCTTTTAAATAGGTTCATTTGTTTTTCGTCATTGTTCGAATCAGCTGTTTTCACGAGATTCCTATCTCGCGGATGATCAGTGAAAGAGAAGGTAACAATGAACTTGGCTCATTGTTTAACGTTATCATCGTCTGTCGTCTGTTAGGTACCTGTCTCACGTTCGTTGTCGAGTGGACCAGGCGCGGGACATCACACCCTTAAAACTGATTGTTCCCAAATTCTGCTTTGTAATGGTATTTAAATAAAAAATGGTGAACAATAAATCCTTCATTTTATTGGGTCATGGGATTAATAAATAATTATCAATTAATGAAGTTATTATTATTGTGACTTTTATGCCCTTTATTATCTGTTCCTGTATCTATATTATTATATTATCTGTAAATATTTTGTAAGCTTTTTACATATTATGTAATATTTTAATCAAAGAATATTTGTCGTTCGCCCTTTCACAGTGGAACAAGTCCATATAATTGCTGGATATTAAATTGTATTGTCTGTGGGTAGTTTGTTACGTAATGCAGATGTCGCTATTCGTCATCGGAACAGCTCTGAATGGTTTGTTCGTAATGGTTACAACTGTTTCTAGATTGCGTCTTTGAACAGCCATTTGCGTATCTCTAGTGAATGGATTGTACGTTTTAGTGTAAATTGAAACCTTTCAGTTTAACTTGCAAGCGTTAAAGTTCATTCAGCTTCCATATTCCATATATTTTTATTTAATGTAATAATGGTTGACCTTTTTAAATGTCTACCCCCATTCGGAAGAGACCTGAACCATACTTCACTAATATAACCCAACGGTCAACGCGTCGATCATTAACTTGCTTTATCCGCTCGAACCACAGTTAGTTTGCCGTTAGTAATCATTATTAAGTGGCTAGTAGAACCTTTGTCTAACTTGAAAAGTCTTTATAATCTTTCGACCAGTTCATATTTTTTTGCCACTGAAAAAAAAATCCACGGTGAATATTTTATCTATAATCATGAAACTTTTTTATATTCTTATTAATCTGCAAACCATTAAAGATTTTTATTCTAAAAGATTTCTGTATTCAATAATAATAAAATATATTTTATAAAAATATTTTGAACAATAAAAAATCCCGTTGGATGAATATGCATGTAGTGTAACATTTAAATTTAAAAAAAAATACAACCTCTCTCTACTATCGTCCACTCAAGGAGGTCGAAGCTCATCCACTCACGGTGAACGGTAGTGAATAAAAAAGGAGCGAATGATAAATAGTCGTAGTTAATCCGCTCTTATCGGTCCGACCTCCCGTGCAGTCCGAATATGAGAGATGGGTTCCAGTGTAGATAAAAGTTCCAGGTACGTCTATCGGGTTTGTTGGTTCACGCGATGGTTGCTGTTGTTGTGATTGACTCCGTAACGGATGACCGGATAATGTACTGTAATCCTTGTGTAGAGATAATGTTCATGTTTTTGAATTTGTTACTGTTACTGGTTATGAGTTATCTGGCTGTGACTTTGAAATTTGTATATGTAATTAATTTAACTAACTTAACAATTTGTTTTATTAATATTTCTGCATTGGCAAATTGTGTAGATTTTGAAGTCATGTTCAGCTAATGGTAATGATGTTCGAAGAAATAATGCAGGAATTCTTTAACACGGAGAATATTTTTTTTAACAAGTTCCCTGGATAACAGGAGCATTTATAAGGCTCTTACTTCATCGTCACGTAAATTATGGTACTAGCAATGAATTACAGAATTACTAATTCTCTTGAAATCTAGCCGCACAAGCCGCATAACGCAAGCCGCAGCGCTACGGAGACCACCATTAGTTACAAAGTCATGACAAATGCAGGGAGTTTCGTTAGCGCGGGGCCCGATATCACCTAATTGTATCGCTATGTGGTCTAATAGTGATGTCGTGTCTACGATCCGTGTGATCAACAATACCGTGAAAGGCATTATGACTTCGTTTTTAATGTAGCCTTAAGGAGCTTTCAATCAATATTTAGCGAACAACTGTCATGTAAGGTTTGTAATTCGATGATTTAAAAAAAAATTCTACTGATTAATCGATAACTTTTTAAAAATATTATGTCTATACAAATCATATTTTGATATTGAGCGTAATTTTGCATAATAAATGTCTGCCCTTGAGCAGCGTGGTATGTTCCAATATTACCGCCGCTGCGAGACAGGCGTAAGGGTGGTAGTTGTGAATTAGGTGAAATTTCTCAATTTGATGGTATTAGAAAACTCAGCGTAGGGTATAACTTCAAAACCGCTGGTACTGAAGTTGTCGGTACTTACTATAAAATTTGATCTTGTATGCTGCGCAGATTCACATTGAGTGTTTAATTCAATTTATTAGATACCATTTTTATTTTGATTCTTGTGAGAAAATAAATATCAGATAAATATGTTTTATCGATAATTGTCAAACCCCATCCCTATGCGGTATTTGTCGACGATATCGCGCCTCCCTGCATCCATCACTCGCGACGCTGACGTACAGTGAGATAACCGCTACCTTATTAACTGCACCACCACTACCTGCACACCACATAACCAACTATAACATTCAGCTTTCACTACCACTCCTACTCAAGTAACTACCTAACTAAACATCATTACTACTCACCGTTCATTAACTAAACACGTCATGTGTTTTCATATACTTTTACATGGTTTGCTTAACATTCATTTTTATTAACCAGACTGAAACTTGCATTGTAGCCTTCTGTACTGTGTAAACTATTTCTTATGTTGGTGATTCAATAAATAAATTATAAATAAATAAATTAATGAGCTCAGCGGTTCTAGAACCGATACCTAGTTTTAGACCTAGACGAGAACCTTTTTTATATAACTATCTGCCAGTTGGGACACACTGTGATAAAAGACTAATTTCCAGTTAAACTATCATAACAATACAAACAAGTTGCGCTAATAAAGACTGTAAATTAATATATAGAAGAAAATGAAGGAAGTTTAATGAAATTGAATAGAACTTGAAATTAGTTTTATTATTTGCCTCATAGACGAAACTCAAAAAGTTCCATTTCACTTAAATAAGGAGTGACATAAATAAGTATCTAAATGTAAATACGTTTCAGAATAATTATGTCACAGAACAATACGAAAATGAATACAGAACGTACGAATGCAAGCCTTGGAAAAATTATGTTATATTTCAAATTCCACTTTTCACGGTATATGAAATAAGGAAAATTTAAAAGTAAAAAATGTCTCAATCGAGAGTGAGAGCACAATCATTTGAGCCTAACACCAACCACTCAACATATTGCCTCACGAGTTTCAAATCAACTTTGGGACCCATGTGTCTGACTTTTATAATCTCTTAAGCCCTCAAGCGCCCACCTGAGAATGACTTTCAGTTTTGCTCCAACTCTTATTATTAGGCCAATATTAATATCCTTTGTTATGATGACGGATCGATTTTGTGAATTAACTTTTTTGTGCCTGAGCTTTTTATATAGAAATAATTGGATATAATTTTAATAACAGGGCTGAGGAAAGACGCTCATCATAGAAACCATTGATTGACATAAATGACGGGATGTACCGTAGGCTTGCATGTAATTTTTTGTGGGGGGAACTTTACATGACATCGGACATCAATAATGCTTTGTTTAAACGTTGCTCTACCTTCTAATATGTGTTATAAGTGCTTCAATATATGACTATGGGCTTAATATATGCCTTTATACTTCCACTTTATTATTATTATACCATTACGCCACGTCCCTTAGGAATAGACAGAGAAAATTTATTTCGACTTAAACACGTTATTTAGGTATTACATTACACGTAATCATAAACAAACTCATGTTATTGTGCAGTTAAGCTGTGTGACTGGATTGGAACTCTACATTCTCCAGTCATAGAATGCTGAAATTTAAACTTTCAAGCGACCACTGCTTTTATTTAAACACTCGTTAAAATATTACATTTAAGAAATGTTACGTATATTTTCGAAAGTTATTATAACACGTCTCGGAGGCTACGGTGCGGCGGCGGAAAAATCGTTAAGTGCGAGCGTAACCACAGAGTGACGCGATTCGATGTAGAGTTAGAAAATTAAGAAATAGTGACAAACAGTGCACCATAAATTAATTCTCTCCATATTATGTATTTGTATTTTTCATTTTTGACGTCATTGGAAGTGATTAAGGAATAAACAGCGCCATAATACGTAAATTCTTTTGTATGAACGTTTTTTTGCAAGGGAGCTGTCTCTCGCCGTTACTTCTTCTTCTTAGCGTGTCGATGACAAACACATTTTAAGTCCCTAAATGGTTTTAGCCCAGAATTTCGCCGTTACTGGAAGCGAGTTACACAGACGACATTCCCACTTTTGCGAGTAACTTCCAGGAGTACGTTCTTCACGTCGTCCTGCCGGTCGGAGACTACTGGGCGCAAGATGCAATGTCTGCTCGACCAAATTAGCTGGATAAATGGCGTGTAGCCGTCAATGTCAGTAAGACGGCCGTCATACTGTTCAGCCGTAAACGTATCATGCCTCCGCTGCTGCGTCTTCGTGGTGAGGATGTAGCGACGTTGTCGGCGCGACCTATGTACGCCCGCGCCAACAACGGACCACATTCCCATCTCCACGGCTTCGCGCCCGTACACGCTCGACCATC
>DWME01007493.1:0-12577 GCA_018244795.1 Parelbella ahira ahira
AAAATCCATGGCGCGCACCTCTTTATAAAAAGGGCGTTTAAGTTTAAATATCACTTGCTAACGGTGAAGGAAAACATCGCGAGGAAACCTGCACACCTTAGAATTCGTAACAAAAAAAAAAAAAAAAATATTTTTTGAGGTGTGTGAAGTCTGCCAACCCGCACTTGGCCAGTGTGGCAGACTACGGCCTTAACCCTCTCATTATGAGAGGAGACCCATATTCCAACAGTGGAATGACAAATGGGTCGATTATTATTCTTTTTTATTTTCTATCTTTACAGACTCGCCGTGGTTCTTCCGCATTCAATTTTTTTCTTCATACGTGCACGCCAGTATCGGAGATTACGAACTCCCCATCAGTCAATACTTGATTTATTTGGTCGAGATATGTGATATTGATAGACAGGAGTGGTGATATATGGTTTTAAATTTGATAATAGATCGGTAGCCCTCCTTGCGAGGAGAAACGTGTGTTTCTTTGTTACCATCAAATAGTAATTACATTCGCCTATACATTCGCCATTCATCTAAAGCGTAACAGAGCACGTAACTCAAGATTAGACGCCGGGCGCCGCGCCAGACAGGACATTACTGTCGCTTTATTAACATTAGTATTTACTGCCGCCGGCTGACGGCAATTTATATATAACAGTTTCTACAACTATTATCATAAGCGTTCCCGGGAAATGCCCATACTTATAACTGTAACGTACTCTTATTAAAACTTTGTGTGCAAGTAAACAATTGTATTAGAATAGATAACATACTTTAAAATATTTATTGGTGCTATTAAAGAGGGATTATACACCAACAATCCATTTGGCAGAATGGTCTACATGCAAGTCGGATGAGCATTTGGCACTTGGTTCGATTATCAGCTGGGAGCTATCTGGGTGATATTTGTCTATTTGAATCTGGAGACTTGTAAATAATATTAATAAATGTAAATATTATTTAAAATATTATTAATAAATGGCTCTTCCAACTCACAGTTCCACAACAAGATTCTCCGCTATTTCTAGTACTAATAAACAGAAAAGTTCCAAACGCTCAAGTTTACAAGACATCTAATCTTCATTGAGAAGTTGGCCTAATACTGAGTGACCTGCAGATCAATGTACCTAACACAATACTGAACTAATGGGATTGCTCTGATAGTAGGGCCAAGTAGATGTGGATAAAAGATTACTAGTAGACCGAGCTTAGAACAAAGATAAAATTGAAAGAGTACTATTTGAAACGAGGCAAAGAGATAATTGGTACAAACAGAGTGAGTAGAGTGCCATTGGGAGCGGATGTGCAAAGAGAACACCGAATACGAGCGGCAGTTTCAAAGGAGAAGCAAATACAGAAGTCCTCGACGAGTTCAATCACAGAATTAGCGAACATGCTTTTTTATAACATAGCAAGGACATCATGATGATGATGATGATGAAGGACATCTATTTAGATATCTGTACCGATTATAATATCTATATTGAAATTGTTTGCGATGATAGTAGATACTAATATCGTTTAGAAAATCAATGTAAAATATAGTAAAGACATCGATTACAATATCAATATTGATTATAGTATTTATCGAAATCGATTATTAGGACATTGTATTGATAATTCGAATTGAAATTTGAATCGAAGAGGGGTCGCGATTATCGGATTTGCACGCTGGCGTTGAAGTGGTCAGCGGCGGATTTGAGTTGATTATTAATATGTCTACGACACAATACTTGCAAAGGTTTTCGGTGTAAAATTTTCATTTCCAAATACTTATTTGTTATGTCCATGTTGTGTTTCATGTCCAATGATCTACCAATTGTGTCCAATGATCTATTTTTGAACAAATTGTACACAAGCGTGTCTCAGTGTATTGAAATACCAATCGCTTGTACAGTTAATAGTACATTAATGGAATCGTTTTGAGATGGTATAAGTGTATTTAAGTTAGCTCTTGGGTCGTGCGTCCTAAATACACATTTCAAAATGTAACTAGACCATGTTCAAAGCTAATGCCGTTATATGTATTTACACAGTGGGTTTCATACTGTAATGTAAAACTTAAAACGTAAAAAAAATTGTGTAAGTAACAGATAATGTAACAAAATAAAGCTGTATTGAAACTTAATCCTTTAAAAAACTAAGGATATTAATTTAAATATCTCACCTGATCCCACATTGAAATTACTAGTAGACAACAAAAATCAAAATTACTGCTAAAATCAGTTACACGCGTCTTTAAGATAACTTAAAATAAAATTATGGAAATCTCATTTAATCAGTACAACATCAAATGTTAATCGAATCTATTTAACTTTCCACATGACTAATATTTTGGTAAATATTCATTAATTTAGTAACGGACAATTACAGCCCGAATTATCCTCATTTTCATTAACAATTATATAATTTTCATAAACACTGGTAGAATTAAATCTGCCGATAATTATTAGAAATTCAAACATTGCATAGATAATCACGTTAAAGGCTTCATTTGCAATAGTTAATATTTAGTAAATAAATAAAATTATTCATTGAGAAAATAGAAAAGCATGTGATTACAATTATGTTTAAAGTACCTTGCATATTATGATAAAAAATATTTATACTCTGAGTACTATTGGATTATTGGACGTTACAATAAATACAATTCAATTAAATTCGTTGGCATATAATTAGTCATAGCTTGATTTCCAACATACTAGTATTTAATTTCATTTCGTACTTGACAGTGTTAGTGTACCCAGAGCGTTCCAACGAATAGCTCCCAAGTTACTCATGCACGTTGAACTAATGACGTCGAGTTGTCATCAAAAGCTTTGAATTTCACAACTTCAGAGGCAATTCTTAGCTACTTTGACTTATATTTGAGTTTTTTTCTATTCAGCAATGTTGTGATCATTAATGTCCCTACACATGTAGTAAATTAAGACAGGCCTTTAAAGTGGCTTGTCAGGTAAATGGTTTGCGGCCCTGACTGCTGACAGACCTTTAGTTCGAATTACGAGTACACCCAGGATAAATATTCGTGTGATGAGTAAAATCGTGTTTCATCAGTCGACAGTCATTTAATTTTCAAGATTTTAAATCGTGACACATACATATCGTATCATTATGCTAGTTTAACTGCATTTCTCAATCAAAAAAAGGTCTGCTTACAATAAACGTCGACATCTGCCACGACTTCTCAGACTTGATTCTTACTAGGTATGACAAACAACTATTGGGTACTTTTTTATGCAAGGTCTAGCTTATTGTCGATTTTATTTCTGGCTAATCTATTCAAAACACTATTTATAGTTGTTAAAACGCGACGCAATATGAGACTCAATAGGGACTCTCCTTTTATGATATGCAAATGTGTTTATCGATACATGTTGTATTATGCAAAGTAAGCGCCGGAACGAGACAATACTGCAGTGGACTGGAGCGTGCTCATTGTCACCAGTGCCAACCAACGGATACCAACCATAACCGTACCAACCATATCAACACATAATTAGCAAAGTACTGTTACACGAGGATAAGTTTATTTGTATGTATGTCTGTTACACTTTCACGCTGAAACAGCTGGACGTATTTGGATACAATTTAGTACACACATAGACCATGATCTGGAATAACGAGTAGGCTATTGTTAGTAATAAAATCTGTCAATAGATGGCGCTTGTTACTCTTTCAGGCTAAAACATATAGCATATTATATGTAGTTTGGGACCTAGAATAAGATTTAGGCTGTTATTTAGTCGTTATTTAACAGTAGAGTCTGTATGTGTCTTTGTATGTCTGGAATATATAATAACTAGACTTATATGTATATTCATATTTATACATGCTCTCTGCCTACCCCGTAGAGGGTTTTGCGTAAGATATGTATGTATGTAGTATAACAATTCTATTGCTGCCATTTAGTTACTACCTAAAAGAGTACCTATCTATCTGTTATACCAATAGTCTTATTAACAGAACTAATTTTCGCTAGCTGGGTTCTTCCAAAACTCCTATTCGAGGTCGATGGCAGACGTCCTTGGGGATCAACGGTCATTTGTGACTGCTTACATGTTAATCTTAGTCAAGAGCTATTCCAACTTAGTTAGGAATCACCAATAAGTAAAATAAAATTAGACGAAATTAATTTTAAATTTATTTGAAGACAATCTATTGAAAATCTAAACTAATACCTAAGTTAAAAGTAATAATAATAGAAATAAACTATAAACTAACTGTCAAACAAGCCTTCCAAGGGTCTATATCGAACAGCACGTGTGGTCTCTCTTACCTAACATATGTATGTAAATATCAAATTTATTGATTTGCAATATCTTGTGGGACGCAAGTCGCTCGTGCCTTTGACAATGTCGTTTTGTGTCTCACAGTATTCCCTTAACACCTGTAGCCAGTAGAAAAATAACGAGAAACCTGGAAATATTTATGCTTTGCTAGTACTTTAATATCCACATAAGAATATCTGGGCCCCGGGGAAATGTGAGATATGGTGCCGATCGTTCTAGACTTTCATATCGTGTTATTGATGTCTTCAGACACAACTCATTCAATTTCGACACTTTTGAATAGTGATGCTGAATAATTGTATATGTGATGAATAACTTACAAAATTCTAGATATTTATCTTACACGTTAAACCTGTAAATGTCTATATGTAATTGTATAATTGTGTATTTTATAATCGACTTTCGAAACGTATTGTCCATGTATTCTATGGAATTTAGTTACAGGTGTCTCAATTATTGTTATTATATCATCACATCAACTCGTTTCCAGGGTAGACAGAGAGAACCCAATACTACATAAGTGTCTAACCTTATAGACCACACGCGCTCTTTTCCACAATTAGGTGTAAAAATTTAGAGCGTTACATTCAAAACACACAAAGATGGTGGCAGCATATCTACAGCAGAGCAGCATTGGTGATATTATTGTATTCTGATTGGAAGATGTAATCGCATAATCGTTACAATTGAACTTTACTCCTGTTATTATTTATTGCAATATTATCATAGTGACGTGTATCGAAAGGTACCGTTAGTATTCAAAGCAATGAAAAGTTTCAGGATGTAAAAATTAAAAGATGCAAAAGATAAAAAAGTGTTTGCTAAGTCGCGTGAAGTCTTTCAACCCGCACTTGACCAGGCCTTAATCCACGCGTCCAACAGTGGAACGATAAATCGGTCAAAAACGCATAAAAATATACCCTACCTTTTCGGATCATGAAGGCTTACATAGAATTTATATCTCCCGAACTCGCGTTTCGAAACCGTTTAGCAATGATTTTAAGGCTATGAGGTTTCCAAAGAAAATGGTCAGAAAGTCTCTTCGGCTATGCTTAATTTTACTCTTTCCAAAGCAAGTGCCGCTAATCTTCTACGGCTACCGTTTTTCCAAGTCGCGTGTCTAACTAAAAACCCACTCACCATAACGGCACCTCAACCAACCCCTGCCTTTTCAAGTAGCGCATACATACATTATTAAATATCCCCCTGTCCGTCCATGTCTCCGAGAACTGATATTATCCAGACGCAAGAAGCCCAATACTTCGTAAGTTATTTCCAAGCTAACCGTCTCTCCAGGGAAATAAAAACGGATGACCTTTCAAACCAATTGGAAGCCAATTCGGGACGAGTTTTCCTGTAACAGGGAGACCTCCTACAACGAACGATTAACGAACAGAATGGATAGCGGTTGGAAATCACGTAAGAGAAATAACAATGTCTCAGAACAACTTTATTCATGGCCATGGATTTTCAAATATATGTCCTGAGCAATGTGTCCTGTATTTTGAGTAATGTGTCTTGTGCTATATACTTACTAGGAAAACAGTGAGAGAGAGAGTAGGGTCTGTAGAAGCGTCATCCACCCTGTGCTTCTTCAAAACCGCCATGTGTCTTATCGATCTTCCAAGTTAGTGTTTATTTCGTACTTACCTCTAAAATTATTAATACAAATATTAATTTAGAAGAGCACGGCAGACCTGCAGGGTAGAGATATTTGGCACATAGTGCTCTTTACCTACCCTGTAAGGCACCTGCAGTGAAAATATATATGTATGGTTCTAGAAAATATATACCACATATACCATTTACTGCTAATGTAGGTACGAAACTACCAGTTAAATCGTAGTAAATAGTTATAAAACTTCGAGAACTTTTGAGAAATATATATTCTAGATTATATTAAATACAAGTCTCTGCTTGAGACTGGTTGCGACAAGTCACTGTGGAGCTCAGAACATTTTATTGATACCTGACATTTTGCCCCTGACATTTGCTTTTCGAGCGAATGAAAGTGAAGTCAAATAGAAGAAGGTCATCGATTCAACTGTATGTTTTTATAACTATTATTAATTTCCGTTTGGTTACTGTCTACTGACGGATTTTGACGACCTTTTAAAATGATATCGTATATACACATCAGGATTGGTATCATTTAAATGAAAAAATAACATTCGTAACATTGGAACACATGTACGAGTATTTGTATGAAACGTAACACAAATATATGTAGTAATACTAGAATACTGTTGCTATACCCGTGTTCCGTATTTCACGGACGGCGCATAGTTCCCGTCCATTGCACAGTACACATGACTTGCTCCACACCATCTGTGTCCACCATTGAAAGCCACATTTACGCTGAATAAAACCTCCGTACTACTGAACTCTGTTTTTGGGCGAAATCCAAACGAAACTCTGGTCTATTTGTTATATTATCACGGCATGTCCCTTACAAAGTAGATAGATTTTTGGATGACAAATATCTCTGTCCAAAAAGAAAAGGTAACATCACGCCTGTAATCCCCGAAGGGGTAGATAAATGAGTATAGAATATTCTCACGTTTCACCAGTTGGGTTTTGCGTCCCACTATGGAAAGGTGGTGAGTCTATTGTCATGCACCAGTCATAGACTCAAACTCCGAGCGACTACGAAAAATTTCAAGATAGAAAAATTCAATAGTACCCAATCTGGGAACCGAATCCAGAACCTCTTAATGAATGGTGGCGCTTACAGCTACTCGACCAACAGGGCAGTCAATATAGGGGTGAAGTCGCATTATGTTATGTTATAATCGATCTTTAGGGTAATGTCACATTAAGTTATGTTATAATTCATCTTACACCTGATGCATCCATGAATAAAGCGTAAAGGTGCGCCCACACTAGTGCGCAGACGCGACGTAACACACTTTCCATAATGTAACGTGTCGATAAGCACATTTGCATGTGTTAAAGCGTAAATTGGAATCCTTGGAGCGTCGTATATTGTATTTCAAGCTGAAATAAGAAAGAAACGAGCTAGTATCGAATCTTCCCAAAGTTATGCATATCATATAAAAATACAATATCTTTGAAAGCTTACGAAATCCTCTGTCTTACAAGTAAGCGTATATTGAAGCGCAAGTTAAATATTTTTCAACGTGGAATTTTATTTAAGCCCTATACATGTATTTGAACATTCCTCTCTTAGTAACTAACTATATAATGTATAACTATCACATACATACAAGTCATACATATATGCATACGTGAAACTTCATACTTATTCTTCTTATATCATTGAGTCTTGAACGGAAAGTGAGCTTAATTCTAAATGACATTCCCAACCATTCAGTCGATAATGATTTATCTAAGCTGATTACCTTTTCAGTGAAAGGATTTATTTATCAATCTGAACCGTACAAATTTTACATGAAAGGGAGATAAATACAGGAGCAGAAACGGTCACACCTTGAATAAAAAGTTAGCTGATTGCGTCTGGGTCTTTGTGTGTATGTTCGTTGATCCCACCTCATATGAAATCGTTTCGTGACATTCTAATTGTACACCACACATTTCCTCATGAAATTTGCTTGTTCCTTAAACTTCTTGCTCCTAATTTAAACTTTCGTGTTCCTCATTTAAACTTTCTTGCCCCTCACTTAACCTCACTTGCTACTCTTTTTTTAATGTCTAGAGTCATCTCCCTGCACAGCCATCTAATCCGAAGCGAGGCCCAGTCTGTGCTATGGTAACCAGACGGTTGAGAAACTACATGCATATACTTACGTATATGAACGTTATATAGATGTTGTTCCTAGACACAAATCGTATGTTCGTGTCCATTCTGGGAGGAAATCGAACCTATAATCGGCATAGTAGCCACGCCCACTAACCACTGCGCCCATCGATCGATGAAACCTTTCTCATATACGTTGTAGATACATATATGTATATTTATTGATATATAATAAGGGCTGCAATATGAATTCTTGAATATTCTCTCTATTGATACCTTGATATTTTTTCGAAATACGAACAATGCAATACTTCGATTGCAAAATATGAAGTTTTTATAAATACCGTAGGCTTTACATAGTGTGGGTACATTTTAGTACAACGAAAACTCGACACGTTAATTGGGTTACGCAGCTCGGGCAAATTGCATGCGATTCAAAGGTTCGTAATACGATTAGGGTGCATAATATAACACGTGTGCTAGTGGAAACTGTGAAGTTATTGTGCACGAGCGAGTATTTCATAATATGGTGTTCGGTAGAAATTTGTGATTTATCTAACGATTAAAGCAAGGCATCGTCGCCTATAACTACATATATTTACCAGTCGTTAGGTTACTACAACAAAAGCTCGCTTGATGCTTACTTTGGAATTAGATGGCTGTGTGTAGCGCTGATCCAAGATTTTATACTTTTATTATATTATGAAAAGTTTTAGAAGAACTACATAGTACTGTTCTAGAAGTTGGCGGCAACAAAATCGATTGCAACAACTATTATTAATTATAACAAAATGACAGTGGCAAATGAGTAGACAGAATGTTGGTGACATTGTAAATAAAGTAAAAATTAATATCGACGACTACATCTCTTTGCTGCCTAGTCGCTGTAGATGTCTCTGTGACAGCGGTAAGGGCCTAGTGTGCTGGATAGAATGTTACATATTATGTAGTTATGCTTTTATGTGGACATATTGTACTTCATATTTCATAAACACACACGAACGCACTCTATGGCCTTCATTATAGACAATAGAAAAAAATGTATCATTTTTTTAAACAAGACGCTAGTTTAATTTTGTTTTACAAAAGTAAAGTAATTACCGTCGAAATTCCCTATTAAATCAAACCTAAAAATACTTATTAATTAAAGTTACCATTAAAGGTTTATTATTTTAATAAAAATATCAAATTAAAACTATTTTAAAATTCGTACTAACCGCTAATATTTACGAAAACGAGCCCGGTAAGCCGCGGTAAGTAGTGGCTGACGAAATAATCGCGCCGTCGTTATACGGGCGGGAGAACGGACGCCTCTCCAATTAAGGCAGTAGACGGAAAATTACCTCGCGAACGCCCGCACCTGCCGCCCGCACCTTTGATGTAACGGTTATAGCAATGTTATTATGAACCGTTTATAAACCGTGTGTAAAGTTACGCGTAGGTATGCCCGCTCGGCTTCTGTTGATATTAAATATATATAGCTCTCGCAACAGTTACAGAATTTACTTTATTGCTGAAGTACTTTTGTTAGTGTGCCTATTTTGTGGTATATTAAATTTGTCGTTACAATTTTTGTATTATGCAATAGGGGCCAGTATTAGTTACATCAGGCGCTCATATGCATGTATAAACTGATAAAAATATTCTAAACTAATATCTTTACATGACGATGATGACAATGATAAATACAAACGATACACGTCATGTCTCTAAGAATAGAGGTACTTGACACTTGGAATTCTCTGCCTACCACGTCATAGATCACGTAAAGTTATAATAATTATTCAGTCACACGAATCACACGAAATATATTACATGAAAGACGCGGTTACACAAACCTATAGGATATTCACAATATTACTGACATGTTACCGGTTATGCGCAAGAATTGAGTTTACATTACGGTCCAAAATTATGTAAGTATTTGTATACATACATTATGTAAATATACATTAAAATAGCAATACATATATATGTAATCTACATGCATACACTTGTGACATTAATGTACGATTGTAACAGAAAATTGGACTGGTAATGTTCCGGTAACGTTCTGAGAAATCCTGAAACACCCCCTGCTGTAGTGTTATTTGGAGTTTCGAATTACTAGGCAAAATATTTGTTAGAAGTTTTTAAATGCCCTGGAATCCCCCGGCACAGCTCAATGACCAGGGTCGGCTATTTAACGTGGAATGTGCGAATGTAGTCGTAAAATTTTTGCTGGACATCCAAACATCGGGTCCAACATTGCTTAGCTTTCCGGATCATTTACTTCGAGCAACTGGTTCGGTGTAAGGGTCGCTACTCTAAATACTTAATACAAAATTGAGGAGCGTTGGAAACTTAAGAAAAATGTAAATATCTCATCATAAATGTAAAATAATGTCGGGGAGGCAGAGGAGTGTAGTACAGTCCCACGTTTCACCAGTTATATTTACGTCCCATGAGACAGGTGGTGAGCCTAGTGCCATACACCGGGCACAGATCATACATCATCATCAGATCATATATCATAATATATCACCATAACTTGGCATTTATTTTCATCAAGAAAATTTCGCCGAACTATAATCTTATATGACGTATATTTTATTTGCACACAATTGCCGTAATTAATAAAGTGACATTACGGCTGGAGTACCACTTTATTACACATTGGAAGATTCAATTGTACGATAGAACATTCCAGATAATCACGCTATAAGTCGAGATTTCGTCAAGTTAAAAGCACGCTAACGACTTGAACCCGAATCAGCAAATGAAGCTTGAATGCGCTGAACGGTATATAAGTATTCCGAAAAGATTTATACCGCGATCGCTTGCCGAGTTCTCGGTCGGAGCTCATCAATCATGAGTCCGATCGAATACCGATCGTTGCGGCACAGATAAATTGTCTATGAAACACACCAGCTCTTCGGGCCATTAAACCATAGGTTTTGCACTCCATAGATTTGCATTCCATAGACAAATATAAAAAATGCAATTTAGATAAAAATCGTTATTCAGCTTAAGCAGTATCTTTAATGTCTCGTAAGTGGATTTATGGTGTAATTGTTGCTTATAGGTTAAGAATGTAGCTTCCAAATTTAATATTCTATTGTCCGCCTGTGGTTCCGTTCTGACATTTGCTATGAATAAAGATGCGGTAGATAATTGACAAGTGTTAAGACAGTACTTTGACAGGTAAATCTACCTTGCTTTGTCTATACTACTAGTATAGCTATGAATTATAAATGAAGCCTTTAGGATGTTTCTATAAAATGACATATGATTTTGGAAGCATCGTCAGCGGTGACAGCAGTAAGCAAATCAAATAATAACGATAATAACTTTTTGAATTGACAGCTAGCACAGCATACGTCTTGATGAACTTCCTACATTCATATACAGAAATCTATCTGCGTAAAACAAGGCAGCTATAGGCCTATAGGTCCCTTGACAGTTGAAAACATCGTTGATCCTAAATAGTTTGATTTATGTAGAACAAGAGGCCTAAATCAAATGTACGTTTATATGATTCCATGCATATCCAACCCAAACAGCTTAGGTAGGCTAACTCCCGTAATCCTCTTGGCAAAGTGGAAACATGAATTTAAAAACCGAAAACTAAAACTGAAACCGAAAATGCCGATTCTATGAATTCAATAAATTGAAAATGTACCTCTTTGTAAACCAATTAAGATTAAAAACTATTCAAAGATATTTTAAGTATTATAGACATTTTTAGAATAGAATAATAATTAATCCATCAGATATCATGATTACGTTATTAAAGCGAGGCAAATCTCTGAAAGTTCCGATGATTGACTGATCAACGAAAACACTCAAAATCAAGCAGAAATATGAAGAATTCGCCCGTTGGATGAGGCAAACCACAAATTGTTATTAATTGTCTGGGTAAAGTCTCGTCGCTAACTGAAAGTTTCTTAAGATATTATAAATTTAATAGCAAAGTTGGTATCCACCAAGAATTTGAGCGATTTCTAGACAATTGTGCAAAAATTTCTTCAAAGACTAAATACAAGTTTAAAACTTCACTCAGCTTCGAAAGTTCGATCCTTCGTCAGTGGCACGCTGCTATCGCTTCCATTAAATCTGGTTTTAATTATGAGTTGCACACAGATAAACAATCTCCCTCTCGTAGAAAATTGTAGCAGAATTATATTTTTTTTGAAAGTTCAATATAGACTGTTACCGGAAGTAGGAAGCTTTAAAACTTCCAACATTATATAGAAAATTAAAGAAGAAACAAAGAAAAACTATTATCTGCCCATAAAATACCGATACATATTAATAGATAAATTTAATGTAAAAATTAATGTATACCTTCTTTATAAATTGCACCATACCTAATAAAAAATTATCGTAATACGTTGACACGTGTTCAATAATGCATTAACATTACCTCGATTGATACATGGAACAGATTGATACACAAAATAACAGTATTAATTATATTATATATTATTATTATATCATTATTTTTAATTATTGTATTATTTATTATTATATCTAACGTAAAGTGATAATTAATCATGGATTTTTTATATGTAAAATAATGGTCAGTCTCCGC
>DWME01007494.1:0-12576 GCA_018244795.1 Parelbella ahira ahira
CCTGTGTTGTTGCATACATTAAGAAAGGCCTACATATGTCCAGCTATGGAAGGGTAAAGGCTGATATGATGATGATGAGAACGGTGATGACAATAAGTACTTAGTGCACTTTCAACTATTAAATATACGCACTTTATTGTTGTAGGTGTCAAGGTGTGTGTGTTTCTGATGCTGTGCTAATGGAAGTGTGCATATGTGGGTGTACAAAGTACGTAATATAAGTCAAATATTCATATACATATATGCATATATTTTTCATACAATTTATTTTTAATTCAATTAATATAAATATTGGAGTTACAAAAGAAGCAAATTAACGTAAACAAATTTCCGAATTAATAGTCGACGCTGGAATTACGCTTAAAATAAGCGGACAGCAAAATTAAATAATTTCCGGGCAATAAAATCGCGTGAAAAACGGAAATACCCTAGCATATTTACGAGTTACGGGTATTCCAATATTGTTCCTCAAATATGAATTCTCCGTCAATATTTGCTGCCAGTGTTGCATTCATGTGAAATATAAAAAAATATGAGGTTTTTAAAATTTTATTTACAGAAACAACAAACATTTTCGTATTCCAATGTGTTCGTTTCCAAACTTTAATGGGTTAAATATATTTAAATACGGTAAATTGAATTATATTTAAATACATTAAATTGCATTATATTTAAATAAAGTAAATTAAAACAAAACCGTTAAATAGCAATAACATTTAAAAATTCCGGAAAAAAACATTTATATGCGAACTTGACAGTGACATTCAGAAACGTGGCACAAAATTTTACACTGAGGAATTGTAGACTTTGGATTGGAGAATATGAAAAGAATTTCGAACGGAACAAGTTGTTATTCGTTCTGCATACACTCGAGAGATATTACAAGAGACACGCTTCCTGATGGCAGTTCTGCGCGCACGTCGAGCGTGTTGCGCCGCTGGAAATTTCATTTGTATTTTCCTTTGACACAATACGCTCTGTTACATTTGAAATGCAAAGCGCAAGGTGATTTTGAATTTGTTTTACTCGGTCGTGATTCCGCACTAAGTCTATCTTGGCATCGGAGGTTTTACAGTATCTAAAAATTTGTTTCAATTCTGCCACGAAGGGTTGATATATATTATCTGAATCATACAATAAATCACGGTTCAGACAGATCGGAGATTACATACTATTCTATATTGTAACATCTGTAATCCCCGAAGAGGTCCGAGTCTGCCTAGTCGGTTGAGTGGTTGCAAGCGCGACTGCCGATCGGAAGGGCCTGGGTTCAAATCCCGGGTCGAGTACCTACTATAGGATTTTTCTAATAAATTTCTATTTAGGAATTTCTAGTAGTGACTCAGAGTCTGGAATTGTGCCCGGTGTATGGCAATAGGTTCACCACCTATTCGGTGGGACTTAAACGTAACTGGTGAAACGAGGGAATGTACTACACTCCTCTGCCTACCTCTTCGCGGATTACAGGCGTGATGTTACGTTTTTCAAAAAATTATAGGTATATAAACACCACGACCATTTCTATTCAATATAAGTTCAATAAAATAAAATTTATAAACCGGGTTCTCATGGGCGATTCTCCACTAAAACGGTTAGGCGTTTATAAAAAAATCGATTTAGATTGATAAGAACTGGATTAATTAAAAAAGGAACAAGTCAAAAATATTATGGTGGAAGTACCAATAAGTTTCGCGAACAGTTGCGAAACCCGGACTATCGTGATGTTGTGTGGAGGGAATTAAAGGGAATCATTAATTTTGAGCTTTTACTGTCGGACAAAACTATCGGTTCTTACTTCTACGGTCAACAATTAATGGAAATAAAGAAGAAAAATGCTACAAAACATCACAATCGAAGTCACAATGAAAAGGATGTGGTATTTTATCAACATAACAAAGCAAATCATTAGTTACTTGGGTCTTGTCGAAATCCAGCATATTATATCCGTGCCATAGCATTTTTGCTACTTATTTCGATCTTTTTAGAACTACTCTGCTAGAGTGAGGTTGATATTTGGAGAAGATAGTTAAAAATGTCGAAAAACAATAAGTTAACAAACAAAGCGATATGTGCATATTATATTTACAGGTGAATAAATTGATCAAAAAGTTGTATCAAAACTTTATATGTATGAGATGCGTTGAAACTTTTTTTCTTGATCTTGAATTATCTTCTCTTAGTTTTTTACAACATGGCAAGCCTACGAGAAGTTCATGTACGTGGTAAAAGATATCAATATAAACTCTTAACAGTTATCTTATAGAAATCTCTATCTATTTACAATGAATTATCTTAAAGAGCATTGACTTTTGATTTTAGAGATTCTCGGTCGCGTCACATTATCTAAAGATTAAGTATATTCTGTATTGGTAGGTTCGATCTACCGCAACGTTTACAGAAATTATATAAACGTGGAACGAAACAGATTTTTTCTTAAAACATCGCTTTTATTTTCTTGGATATACCTTATATTTTTAGAACCAACCAAGTACAAAGATCTAACAAAAATATTTATCGCATTCCGTGAACAATCACCACTAGTAAAAGTACCGACAGAAAAAAAATAAAATGAAAATTGAATTGCAAATGTACCGAATATATACACACGATTTGATCGTGAATTGTACGAGTGGTATTTTTAGTTACAATAACAATTAACTTTGTTTTTCTGTTTTTAAATTTGTATGTAAAATATTTTTACATGTGATGAGACTTTTTATTTACGTTTAAAGTTTGAAGACTTAAACATTTACCCAATTTTGGTTTCCAAATACATAGATACATTTATGTATACATGTATTGTGAGGGTCTGAAGGGCGATGGAAATAGCTAACCGAGACCCTTGAATGAGGAACACAAGAAACCAAATTACCCTCGTCCGTTTAACGTTTGTGAACATTTACTAACCGTATACTTCTTGCATACTAATTAAATAAATAAGCTCTCAATCTTTCAACTTGACAGTCTTCACCTTATTATCGTGCTAAACACTGATCACATGTTTGTATTAGGCTTTATTTTGATATATGTATAAAGAAAAACAATTTTATGTAGTGTTGGGTCTGAATTGTATTTTTACCAATGACTATTTGCTAAGGGTCTGTTGTGAGTAAGTTGGTAGAACATGTTACAATATTTCTACGGCGAAACAATAGTTGTTTTCTAATAAAGCGTCTAGCAAAAGTACAAATCGTTCTAATTTGTACTTATGTTAGTCACGTGTAGGACGTAGATCTGCCAATTTTACAACTACTCTTCTGTTACAACAATCGTTTGGAGAATTATAACGGGCTGTTCTATGTGATTTAACTAGCTCGTCAGCATCCATAATGATGGACACATACTCGTAGTTGTTAGGTATTTAATAAATCAGTATTCCTTGACATATAATTTAATTAACATTCGAAATTAAGACCTGTATGCGATTTCATTAATATACTATATATGTATACGTTCTTCCTGATGCTGGCAATGAGTCATTGTTACTTACAGATACCAGTTGGTCTATGGACCTATTTTTATTCGTTCTAAAAATAAAAATGTTAACCTCCTATCGGTATCCACGTATGTAATAATAGTCATCACTTTTTGTTTCATTGTTTGTGAGGCACTAAAAAAGTTTATCGCCCGGTGAAATTCGAACCTTAGTTTATTGTTATTTTTTATAGGGTAGCATTTCTTATCTATAATTTTCTCTCGTAGTTTGACAATCGGTATTTTATAAGGGTATAAAACGGGACAATCATCGTATAGATTGGTCGTAAAGTTTCGGCTTAGTCAGACGTCGTGAACTGTATATCCATAGGTAATCAACGATCGGATGAGAATATGGGAGAAATATTTCACTGATGACTGAACATATTTCTAATAAAGTGAAGTACACTTTATTTTAACTCGTGAACGATAAAGTCGTGGATGGGAAGGAAAAAATGATGATTGAGGGAATATTACATTTATCTACTAAAACATATACGACGATTACCTGATTTTTTAATTATTTGCCTAATTTTTTCCCGCAGCGATCAGAAAGAAAACTGACAACGACAGAATTGTTCTTATATTTAAGCCCTCTGTGTACGGTTTCAAATATAAAGTCATTTTTGGAAATACGTTTTTCATTTTCATCAACGGCACCGATATAATTCCCTTCCGATTTTACTCTTCGATCACTTTTTGGGTTACTTTCGAAACGTTGGCGCCGTGTCGTCAAAATAAGCATTTCGTTTAATTCTGTGATCTTAATTCATTCTATTGTTATTATAGTATAGGCGTTGATCGACTTTTATAGGAGTAAGTAATTATGTAAGTATGTTTCACTGTTATTTAATTATAAACGATTTTTTCTTATCATTTTTCACAAGCAATTATAACATTTTAAAATTATGAACCGACGTACAAGTTTGTCGCAGCGTCATTGGTACCCTAGAAATACAAACAATGAAAAATTCTTACTTTTTATTACAGCGAATTTACAGTTACAGTTAATTTACATTTACAGTTAGAGTTTCAGTTTAAACGTTCGGTAAAGACCGACCACTCTACACAAGGAAACAGAAACTATTAATAAACAAGGTTGAATACAAAATTATACAAAGCACCAACACGTACCTTAGAATTTATAAATAACTTTTAATCATCAATAAATCAAATGTATAAATTTTGCAAGCAATCCAGCATTTGACAGTTAGCTAACCGACGTGTCTCAAAGAGAACAATTCGCAGTAACCGTGGACTTAAATGTCTATATTGGTGTAAGTCAATGTGCACAGCAAAAGACGAGATTGAACTCGCTCCCAGCAAGCGTTGTGTGCTAGCTGCAGTGGCTGCCACGAATAACAGTCACACAAAGAGCATAACAAACAACTGTACTAGAACTGTGGACCAACTCCGAACTAATCCCCAACTCTTTGGACAAGTTCATCTATGAAACAATGGAATTACCGACTGTATAACACCAGTTCGTAAACTGACTGAAATGTCACGCCAATAGCTTGTTTATGCTAAAGGTTCTTTTAGTTCCTATAAAAAAATATTTCCGAAGGATTGTATTGTAAGCACATTATGCATGCTAATGCAAGGTGGAACGTGGGCTCAAATCTCGGCATATACCTCTTTCGAAAAAAAGTGCGTTTCAGGATTAAATATAACTTGCCAGTGGAAGAATGGTGAAAAAACCCGCGCATTTTAAATTTCACCATATATTCTAAGGCAAGTAAAATCTAACAATCAGTAACTGTTCCGTTTACATTAAAGTCTTAAACCCATCTCATTCCAAGAGGACACCCGTATTCAACAGTGGAACGATAAAAGGTTTACTGATGATTGTGTAACAAGCAAATAGCAAAAACTACCTATATTAGTGTTCTAGAAAGCAAATGGTTCGAGGCATGTACATTGAATAAAATATAAGCGACTTACATTAGGTATCGTTTGAAAGAAATCAACCGTGAATTGGATCATGATAAAACAGAATTAATGGCTCACCGACAACATCCATTATTATGTTGTGGAGAAATTCTAGTTCATTTATTATTTACTTACGAACAAAACGTGCAGCGTTTAACTATTGGACGTTCTTTCTCTTTCTATCGCGTTTCGAAAGAAATAAGATAGAGGAATTAAAATATACAGCAAGTTATGTCGCAATTTTTCATAATTATATATTCGGAGACCAACTCACATTGGGCTATCTGCTCACAGAAGTAGACAGACATTGTATTATGGACATTAAATTATTAATACGTGTTCTTAAATATCTTTCTATATACACACTTGGGTGACACGTGTGAGTGTACTACACTTCTCTACCTAACTTTTCGAGGAGTATAGGTGTGATGTTACGTTTTGACTTATTTAATGATAGAGATATGTATTTGGCACTTGATGCTCTCTGCCTATAAAATTAGGTACGTATATGTCTATCCATTATAGATGAAAACTATATGTATATGCTGAAGAATAAAATCTCACCCAGCGCTAAAATAAAATATTACCAGCGCAAGAATGCGTTGAAACGCCACTTGAGAACTGTGAGAGTGCTCAACTCTGAACTTTGTACTTTGCAAATACAAAGATCTCCATTGATTGAGTTTCTTCCTGATGTGTAAAAGTTACGTATCCAACTCTTGGTCGTAGCATATAGAACGCTTTCGTGAATGTAGATACGGCTTAAATGCTTATTAGTTTCTCTTGGTTATTGTTATAGTATAAAAATAAGTTAATAATTATCAGGCACCTGGAGGCTGGAATTTTTATCAAAATAAGTTGACAACTATTATTAGGATGGAATTGTTACGAAGAAATTGAAACATGACTTTGTTTTGAACATGATAATAATTCAGATGTTGATACATTCACAAGTTGTTTATAAGCTTTTTCGTAACCAACCAATCCATATTTCATTATATTAATATTACTAATTCTACCCGATCCTTTCAAATAGAGAAGTCAGATCTAAGGACAATTTTTAGGGTGCCGTTTTACCACTATTATGCCATTATAGCAATCGCTTTGTTGAGCGATATGACGAGTTTCCAGGTATAATCTGTGCCTACGTGGAATATTTCGAGCCAGTTGATTTTAGTCGGTTACAAAGCTGTGCTAAATATTTTAGAGTCCTGCCTGTTTATAATTTTGAAAGGTTAAAAATTTAGGGCAGCGATTTCAAAGGTCCGTAATGTAAATTCCAAGCAATGTTGCCCATTGCTTGGAATTTTACATGAAAAGATCCTCGCAACGTTTAAAGACCGAAATATTTATATTGATAATATCTGAACGCCGCTAAGTCTGGTAATCTCCTCCTACTTTTAAGATGCTATCTCCAACTTAGTTCATTAAGATAGAAGTAACAAATGCAATAATATCAGAAATCGCGGCAACTCCACGAACTTTCTCGTACGTGAGTGTCATAAATGAGTGGTGGGATTACAGGGTGCGTTTACAGGGAAGTTGAATGTCAACAATAGGGAAACTTTTTCCCATAATATCAGATCTATCCCTCCAGTCAAGTCCTATTAATGTGCTATTATTGTCATTTTTCGGTATGTACAACCGGCAAAGCGTGTCTAGACATGACTATATTTCCTGGCCAGCTACAGGCAGTAGCGTAGGCGGTGCGAGAAGCCTTGCTCTGCAATCGTTACGAATATTTATTATATACGAATACATATTGATATGAATAATTTGAAGTAAAAAGCACCCACATTATAAGTTAAGTGAGATTTTTGTTTTGTTGTAGGTACTTAAGAAGTTTATTACTTGAGAGATTATTTTGGGTAACTACACATTAACGAAATAAATAGGGAAGGGACTCTGACTGCTGTTACCTAAAACATATACATACATATAATAGCTGTACATTAATGAAATTAAATATCGAAATGACTTGAATTCTTATAAGAATACTGAAAATGCCGATAGTCTTTTGTTTATCTTTAGTTTATTTTTTGGTAACAGAACTACTATTTTTAATTGAAGAAATTCCTAGGTGCGGATACGAGCTTATTCGCTAATGAAATTTTAGGTAGAAATCGATAAGAGGTTATTGTTGAATGTGAATAAAATTCTGATCACAAATAGAAACAGAAAGAAGCACAAAAATGAACAACAATACTATATCATTTTCAATCTGCGATTTCGTTAACTGATATGCAATATTTGCGCTAACTTCAACATCGAGGCGGAAATCATTTTATAGAAATATAGACGCTTTAAAATATAAAATATATACCTGAAAATGTTTTGTATTTTCCCCACGGTGTAGATATCGGGAGTACATCGACGCGGGAGGCGATATCGAAGCTAATAGAAATTCTATCTAAAGCAATTTTTCCGTGGCAAGTCCTTTAAAGCGGTCGGGAACGTAAGAATTCTTTCATTCTTCACGTTACCCCAGTTCTTCGACTGAAGAGGAAATTGACGAAATGACATTCTTGTTGACGTTTGAGTTACGAGTGAAACTATTTCGGAATGTCTTCATAGTACGGTCTGGGTACACTGGGAGATTTTATGTCGTCGCAACTTTGATTTCTCATTGGTCCTTTTAATTCATATAAATTGTACGTCTATTGGGTTTTTCTAACTTGACATCTGTAGTGGTAGCTTGGAATTTAGATTTATGCCTGGTATGTGGCAATAGACTCGCCCCAATTTTCTGGCGGGAAATGTAACAAAACAGGTGAGGCGTGGATTTTGGTACACTTCTCTGTCAGCGTCTTCGGGACAATACAAGAGCTTTGTAATGTTATTGTACGAACGTAAGTTATTAATTAACGATGAGTAGTTTGTGATTGTTGTAGTTATATTTGCAGTTTAACATGGAACGTTTTCGGTGCTAGAGTGTATTGCATATTATCCCTATTACTATAAACAGGTACATACATTTTCTGACCAATATTGTTTTTTTCACAAGGAATGAAGAACTTAAGGCCCGACGCGGAGATTTGCTGCGAAGATAAGGAGCTCTCGACTTTTGTTTTTCATCGGACAATAGTTCTGACAGCTTAATAAACAGCACTCTCTCAATGTTTTGCTTTAACTTATTTGCTATGTGATTTAACATTAAATACTGACTTAATTTATTATACCTCATAGAATTCACTTATTGTTAAACTGCCGACGCTTAGAATATTGCTAATGTTAACTGCTGCGTCTACCTTTTACCAATCTCTGACATCCCCGCTCTATTTACTACTTTTTTGTTCTATAACAAAAAGCGTTACCTTATTCATAATGATCATGACATGTACCGAAGCGAAATTATTGTGATTACTATAAATATATATATAACAAATTAACTATAATTATATAAATGAAGGAATAGTAGGTACATGATTATAAAATCGATCTTGTGTGTTAATAAAATGACAAACAGTCGTCAAGTATGAATGTAAACTATTAAAATATCGTAAAGTATTCTAATATAAGTCCGTATTGCAGCAAATGGTCATACGCCAACGTACGACGACATTTTCCACTAAGAAAATGATGATGGTAGATAACACATGTCAATATAAACCAATGAAAAAACAAAACAAAACCATAAAACCATTTAGGGACTTAAAATGTGTTTGTCATCGACACGCTAAGAAGAATATAAACCAATATCATCTTCGTTATCAATCGTAAATAATCAGTGCTACAGCTTACAATTACATTGTCTATGAAAATAATTGCCAAATATTTCATTAATTATAATCAATTATAAATAATAAGTACTACGGTTGTTAAATTATATTGTACAATAAAAATAATTGCCATTTACTTCGGTATCAAACGTTAATAATTAATTAGTATTACTGTTAATAACTTGCTTGGTCAACGAAAACAATTGTCATTTATCTCATTAATGTAATACCTAAATAAGAAATGTTTCCAGTGAAAAAGTCAAACGAAATCAAGTTACATCGTTTTTATGGCATATATTAGCAGAAAGTCAGATAGATTATCATACCAATTATATTCTAAAGGTTTATTATACATTTTTATTAGGATTCCCTTCAGTGACAAACAAAAACAAATCTTGACGGAGCTATGTATTACGTCGTGTAATCTGGTAGTTTCTGAACGCTATGTCGCCTGTTCGTCTTACTCTGTCGCGACATTAATTTTGTTACACCTAGCTGGCGAAGTTCCGGCCGTAAAACTTTGACTCGTAACTTCTTACTACAACATAAGTTACGTATGTATATATATGGTGTAGTTCGATGCGGTAAGCTGTGACGGAAAGCTGAAGTTTAATGCTTTCGGAATTTTAAGATCGTTGTTTGTTTTTCGACGCGCTCTGAATATCTTTTATTTTATGGTCCAAAGAAGTAGTCTATTATTATTATTAGTTTTTTAAGGTCCAAAGGAGGAGTCTATAGGAGTTTATTTTAAGGTCCAAAACATCTGTTACGTTAAATGGAAAACTTCACCTGTATGTCATAAGTATTCAAAATGCAATGTAATTTTATATAAGAAATATGAATGATATTCATTAACATAGTTGCAATCTTTTTTACGTTTTGTAGTTGGACACGAGTTTAGTCGGTAACTGCAGTAGCCCTGGAGCTTTTAGCGCAGATTGGCAAGTTAGGGATTCGTGGCCAACCTGTAAATAGAATGTTTTTAATTAAGCCCCCCAGAAATCCTCCGACGAGGTTTAACGATTGCGGTCTTTGAGGCAAATTATTTATCAGCAATGATAAATCTAATCATAATAATATGATAAATCTAATTCTGATTAATTTATTTTTCAGTAATGAGGGCGATTTGCTGAGAGTGCTGCCTGTACCATGAATATGCTGGGAGTTATGGCCGGTGTTGCTAAAAATTTTAGAAATTAATTTATTTCGACTTTGTGCTTGGCCATTTTTGTAGCTACGATGAAAATAAATACCTAAGCTGAATCACTAACTAGTCAACGTATTTTATGAAAAAGATAACAAGGTTATGAAATAACCCTATCATGGATATAAGACAAATTAATAACAAGAATCACTATAAATTAACCTAATTAGTTGCTGTCAGCAATTAACTATAATCTATCTGTATGTACCTTTTAATATTAAACCTCGATTATGTAATATACACTTGGTATGACATGCTTTTTTTAATTGACTTCAAAAAAACAGCAAGTTCATAATTCGTCTGTATTTTTAACAGATATTATCTCATAATTATTAAAAAGGAGTACCTAATACCTAAATTGTAACGCAGAACTGCCTGCTAAATAGTTCTATCCTTAAAAGTCTGATATATTTCTTCTATATAAATACCTAATTCCTGAATGTATCTGGATAAAGAACTGATAACTTTCCGAACAGAATTGCGGGCGATTTTAATATTTCTCCCGTGAATCCGTACTATCTATTCACACTCTCACACAAAGAGAATTGTTAGAACGCACGAGTAATGGATATTGGAGGCGGCTGATGTCGCCTAACGGAAATTGCTCCTAGCTCGTGTTAAGCGTACGGTCTTTATATGGAACAATTTACAAGCCCACCATACGCATATCTTTTGGTATTATTATCTGAATAATTGAAAAGAATATGCTTGTTTAGGTATATTTCTTTACTGGAAATGTAAGTCTGATCGAATTTTGTGCGGTATTCTTTATGTTACGCTTTTAAAGTTTCTTTATGTCCATCGTGGGGAATATAGACTAAAATCCCCTTCAGAAAGGCCAGTGTCCTGCCTTTAAAAGTAATATATTAAATCATCAATCTGTACGTCATATCTGTAATGATAAAGATATAAGGCATTTGGCTTTTTTGCCTAGCCCGTAAAGAACCTGGCGAGACAGTATAATATAATAATAATAATTCTCATGTTACATAAACACGTATACGAACAAGCGTAGGTATTTAATATACATTTTCGTATTGACATTACACGGAATTAGAAAGTTAGTACAAGATTCGGCTGCACGAGTGACTGACTCAAAGTAAATGTTTGCCTATTATCTAAGCCACCAAGTTTTGAAATATGCAAATGATGTTTGTGTTAGTCCAATCGGAGTGTATTCGCGAGATCTTTGCTATGTAAATCCTAGAGCGGAGCTTATACAAAATTGAATTCAGATACTCTTTTATAGGCCGGGCGATGGAAAGCCAAATTGAAGTAAGATTTAGGGACGTCATATATCAATTTCTTGTTAAGGCTTATGAACTTTATACTTTTAAAACTACTTTCAGTGCTGTCGTGGAGAAATCGGTCTATTATGGTTTGTATAGACTATCAGTTGCTAAAAAGTACATATTAGTGTTTATTGGTAATATTTCTGTAACGGCAATACCTGCAAGGAAGTTGTGTATAAATGAAAACTAATATGTATCAACTTTTTTGTTTTGAAACAAAAAAAAACAAATAATAATAATATTCTTGAACATCAAAACTAGTATTACCAACACCATACTCTACAATTGTAACATTTAAAAAAAATGTGAATTTTAAAATTAAATATCATTTGCCAGAAGGGCGAAGGAAAACATTGTTGCCCATGAACCCTTCTCATTCTAAAATAGTAACTAGTCTAACAGTGAAACGATGAAAGGGTCGATGATGATGTCACGTCATAAATATATTACGTAAAAAATATGCAAGCTCCTATACTATTTACACCATCCCTGGCTTTCATACTACGCCTTTCTAGCCAACTGCTGCAGATGTTTGCGTTCATCTAAAATTTGTATCAGATCGCACTCTATTTCCGTAAGATTCCTTACATTTGCAAATCTCGGTACGTAGGTTGAGAGAAAATTTAATGGACCGGTATTATGCAGTCCGGACTTAGTTTAGCGTCTAAAGCTAGTAAGTTGTAATAGTTACCAAGTAAATTATAATAGTTAGTAACTAGATAAATTAGAACATGTTAAATTATGATACTTAATAAAATATAAAAGGTTAATAATTTCTGATACTTGATGTTAAATTATAATAGTAAATAGATAGGTTAATAAGTATGTTATAATATGACTTAGTAAGTATGTATATTAGTACAAATAAGTAAGTTACGATGAGCAGTGGTAGCTTAGTGGTTAAGAATTCAGCCTCTCACTCCGGGGGTGCTGGGTTCAAATCCATGGCGCGCAC